>JAALXI010000261.1:0-134915 GCA_012977755.1 Fusarium nurragi | reverse complement strand
AGTCGACGGCATCGTCAGGTGTGTATACGCGACAGACCCCACAATCATGATAAACTCCAGATCACCATGGATGGATCCCGATTTTAGACCCTCTCTGCCTCTGACCCTTTAATGCAGCTGTCAACGGCCGTCTGCCACTGCTGAGAATACGCACACAACGCGTAGCATGGCAACCACTGAATGTGATCAGCTATTGATATTGTATATCCAATTTAGTTAGAGAAACAGAAATAGAACCTCATTTTTATGCATCACATTCTCATCCTCCTACAACCAAGGGATCCTAAAGTACATCCGCTGCGATCATATTCTGATCAGCTGTCTCATAGCGCTCCTTCGCCATGGCTGTTGCTCCATCAGTCTGCATCGCACTTCTGTTCCTCACTCTCTTCGCAATATTTGCTGCCCTCGCGTGGTGGTTCAAAACCCAAGTGCACGTCTTTGTTCGCGCCATCTTCCAACATCGCCAAGCAAAACGAAGGGGAACACCTTCAACAGTTGCTACCACTGGGGAAGACGTATAAAGGTAAGATCAAAGCTGCCAAACCTCAAAACCAGTCCTCCAGCCCATATCAAGATAGGCCGATAAGCCACAGTGGCTACAAGGCTGAAACGCCACGCCATGCGACCCACTAGCAAAATTCCATCTTTCAGCCTCGTATGATTTTCAAACTGACCTCAATCTAGAGCTTCCCAGGACTTCTGAGGCTCAAATACACTTACAATGGCCTCCCGCACAGCCCTCCGAGGCTTTGCCCGCTCACTGGACCATTCGAGATGTTCTCCTACTTTTACCCGCACATTTTGCTCGTCCAATACCCTCCGCAGCAACAACAATACAACCCCTACATCCGATCGCCCTACCCACTTTGGCTATGAGACAGTCACCGAGGCCGAGAAGCAGCAGCGTGTTGCTGGCGTGTTTACTAAAGTTGCCGAATCATACGATAAGATGAACGATTTCATGTCATTAGGTATTCATCGTCTGTGGAAGTGCGTTGATCCCTATTATACCACGCCGACTTCAGAACTAACACCTGTTTCTTTAGGGACTACTTTATCTCTTCGCTCAACCCTGGCTCTACGAACCCCCCTGGACAACCTCAGCGTATTCTCGATGTAGCCGGTGGAACTGGTGATATTGCTTTTCGCCATCTTCAGCACGCTCACGAGTTCAATTGCAACCCCAATGTCTCCGTTATCATTTCCGACATCAACCCCGACATGTTGGCAGTTGGTCGCCAGCGTTCTCTCGTCCTCCCTGCATCTCAGCAATCCGGTCTCTCTTTTCTTGAGGCAAATGCCGAAGTCCTACCTTCTCAAATCGAAGATAACTCGCTGGATCTTTATACGGTCGCCTTCGGTATCCGCAACTTTTCCAACATCCCTGCTGCTCTGAAGGAGGCACACCGAGTTCTTAAGCCTGGTGGTGTATTTGCCTGCCTCGAATTCTCAAAGGTGGACAAGCACCCCATTTTCAACACTATCTATAAGCAGTGGTCCTTCAAGGGGATCCCTCTGATCGGCCAGCTCGTGGCAGGGGACCGTGATAGCTACCAGTATCTGGTGGAGAGCATCGAGAGATTCCCCAGTCAAACTGAGTTCAGGAATATGATCAAGGACGCGGGTTTTGTTGTTGCAGGTGAAGGTTATGAGGACCTGACTGGCGGTATTGCCGCTATTCATAAGGGTATGAAGCCTGTGTAAGGCGCCTCAGATGTGTATACATATGTAATTTAGTTTGTAGAATAGCATCACAATCACGATAATCATCACGAGGAGTCAATCGGGTAGTCGGAAGTATATGAATAGGAAGTTAATTCATTCCAAATCTCCCTCGGCCCTATCCCCTAAGTCCCTCTCCCGTTAACGTCATCATCACATCCACGTCCCCGAGGTGCATTCAGGGCCCAGAACGATGTTTTTTTTAATTCTCTTCGCAACTGAACTCCATACAGGTCAAAACTGAAGAAGCCACGTCCCCAGTACAGAGGGTTAGCGACTCTGAAATCTCATTAGGTACACGATACATAAAAACGAGGTTTGTAGAATATCCCTCGACTTTTCTGTCTCTTGAGCCCCTATCAATTCAGGTAAAGGCGAGACAGACAGTTAATGCCAAAAGAGGCAAGGTTCAGTGATGAGAACATGGAACAAGTCATTGTCTCATCACAGTGGTGTAATAACACTCAACTGTTGAGCATAGAGTTAATCGACAGCGGGTGTAGAGGGCGCTGCGGCGGGCGACGAAGTGCCTGTATCACCCTTGAGACCACCTCGCCCACGTCCACCGCGTCCACGATCTCCGCCACGACCACGGCCTCCTCGGCCACCGCGTCGGTTAGACTCAGAATCGCTGGCGCCTCCAGCACTACGGTATCCACTGGTGTTGGTGGCTCCGCCGCGTCCGCTGGCACCCCAGTTACCGGCACCGCCTCGAGTAGCATAAGTCTTGGTCTCTCGGTGCTGGAAGATCTTGACCAGAGGCTTAGATCGGTCCTCTTGAGTTCGAGTCTTCACATCCTCAGGCAGTCGGGCCAAAGCGGCATCACGGTCTTCAGTTGTCTTGAACTGAACGACCTTGTTAGAGTTACCCCATTTTTCGACCTTGGTAATCTTGTCCTTGTCCTCCTCGTTGAAAAGATCTCGACATTGTTCTTCAGTGCTAACGTTCATAATGAAGAGGCCAATAATGTCGGAGGCAGCGGTCTTGGGGGCGGGAGAGGAGACCCGCTCAGGGGCATGGGCCGAGCCGTTAGCTGCAGCGGGAGCTGGGGACTTCTCGGCTTCCTTGCTAGGAGGAGGAGCAGGGCTTCCTGAGGTCTGAGAAGGCTGGGGGGTGGCCGACTTGGGAGGACCAGGCAAAGGAGTCGCTACGGTAGGCTTGGCTGACTGCACTGCTGATGGCTGTCGGCTCGTGGGAGGGGGAACACTGGATTGGGTCGAAGGAGGGGCAGGCGAAGGAATTCCGGTTGGGCCAGTTGTGGTGGAGGGAACACCAGGTTGCTGCTTGGCACCTCGATGGGAGAAGTTAAAGCCTTGAGCGCGCATCTCCGTGCCGATACGACCATCCTGGATTTCAAGCACCAGGTAGCCGAAAGCAGCATCAGCAAGATTGAAGTTCCACATATTCTTGAAAGCACTCTCGTCAACTTGTCCAAGGGAAGCCTGGCCAGCAACAGGACCGCCAAAGGGGTTGCCACCGGCAGCAGTAGTAGGCATCTTCTCGACGATCTGAAGAGCATTCTTCAGGAGATTCTGTTGCGCCTCATTCTGTTGAATAGCGGGTTCCACCTCACCCTTGACAGTCTCCCATACATCGTTGAAAGAAGCCTTGGAGGCAGCAAGCTTGCCTCGGTAATGGTCGAGGGTAGGGTTAACGCTGAACTCGTTGTAAGAGCTACCATATCGAAAGTGAAGACCGGCAGAGATGGAGAAGTCAGCCTTGAGGGTTACTGAAAGCTGGTTCAGGATACCCTCACGAGCGGGAGAAGCATGTGTGATGAAGATGCGGGTCTCGGTAGGATCGTAAACTCGGTGCGCGGTATCGACAAGCTCGCCCATCTGCAGCAGAGTTGTCCACATAGTTCCCTGGCCGCCAGCAATAGTAGTGCGACCTTCACCATTGTCAAACAGCTTGTGCATGACAACAGCACCACCAAGGCCAAGTAGTCGTAGTTTGACACCACCAACCTCCAATAGCATCGATCGAGCCTCATCGATAATGTGCAGGTTGGGTACCTTATACTCGCCGGTTCGGAACTTCTCTAGCACTCGGACATCCTCGCAAGCACCCCAGACGGTATAGACAGGAATATCAAGCTTGACCTCACCGCTGATAAGGAGGGGCAGCTCGGAAAGAGGGAGCTCATTGGGAGGGAACCGGCTCTTGACGGGGCCTGGACCACCTTGTTGGATGGCCTTCTTGACAGGCTCGGAGATCAAGGGCGAATACTGAGCGACATGCTTAAGCGTTTTCTCGGCGATTCGTTCCAGGGAAGTGTCGTCGTAGAAACCAAAATCTCCAGTATGGATGATGTGGTCAGCTCGGGCTTGTTTCGCAAGGTCATTAAGTGATCTCAGGTTTCCTATATCGCTATTTAGTGCTCGCCCAACTATGGTTTCCATAACTACCAACCTCGAACATCGGCAATGCACAGAACTCTTAAGGGACCGGTCTGGAGAACGCGGCCCTGATTTGGTAGGAGTGGTGCGGCACCAGCAGGAGGGAGACCGCCGCTCGCCCCGTTCTGTAGGTAGCCTGGGCCCGGGTTGTTGTATGCTCGCTGCTGTTGATAATCTGTCAGTTAAATCGTCTCATCGAAGCGATGATGGGTGCAGTGGGGAGAGTTGCTGTTGTGTATAAAAGTGCAGTGACGTGAGTTGCGGATCTCCAAGTTGAGGCCATCCAACAGTACAGAACGGCGGGACAAGACGCGAGCGGGGAGAACGCAAACGTGAGTGAGAGACAACAGGGAAAATATGAGAAGAGAAAACATGGTCCCAGCCCATCCAAGGGCGTTGCAAATGGTGCAAAGCTGGAGCTTGCTTGCAACGCCATGAACAGTGCGAAGGAGACGGGCAAGTCGCGGATAATAGAAGGGGCCATCTCGTGGAGGTAGCACTCACAGCAGCCATTCTATCAATCAACTGATTCTATGCGCTCGAAGTCGGTCGGAGAATTCGCGTATTCGGTAGATCGCGCGGGTAAGGAGATGGGATGCTCTGTTGTTGGGATAGAGCTCCGAGTGAGGTTATGAATGGGTATCAAAAGAGGTGACGATGAGGAATGGAAGACAGGGAGGCAATCACGGGGAGGTGGATTTTCGCAGCTCTAGCAAGGCTGGCTAGAGGTAGAGATAATTTCTAGGTGGCCCCAAGAATCGGGAGAGGGTACCTTTTCCTTGTTGGGCCTAGCTCCATCAGCTTCCACCCGTGAAGAGGTACCTGTGCACCTGGGTGAGTTAACTTGGGCTAGACCAGGGGAGCTCTACCACAACGGTGCTTTGCTTCGGTTAATAGCCGGCGAATCTGGTGTCATCTTCCGTTTCACTTACGGTACCGTTTTTGCAGACAGGCTACCCTAGATGCAAACATCGACTCTAGTAAATCAAACATGGACATGAACGACAAATTGACTCTTGAGATGACAAACGACTACTGGTCAAGAAATTAATCTAGCTGTATAGAGTGTTCTGTTTGTTGTAGTGCCTTAGTTATGCGTGCCCAACAACGGCAATTGCAAACAGTAATGGTTTTTCTATGTGTACTGCTGTTACCTCCATTGAACAGTGTAATCACACAAAAAAAAAAATGATGCTGTACGAACAATGCCAAAGCTTTATATTCAAAGGATAAGATATTGCCAAGATGTGTGCTCTAGGCAGCTACTATTGTGCATATCATTTACCATCCCTCGGTATTAGCCGGACGTATCCATAAAATAAATCAACCATGGCCCTCAAAAAGCGAAAAGCCACAACGCAATTGTTCGGTGGACGCTCTTATAGCTCCCACATGCCGACCAGGTATATCTAATTTATGGATTCATTAGCACTCGAATCATCTAATTCCCCAAGTTGAACCATATCTTCGCTAGTCTCATGTTGTATTCATTGTCCTTCTTGTCTACAGTATTATACACCGAAGACGATCATCAAAGGTTGTGATTTGACTTTAGCTCATCTGGTAGAGAGTTTTTGAAGACAGTCCCCCATACGAGTCGAGATACGTAATAACGTTGATGACCTACCTGTCTGCGGGGTAACTAGATTCTGCTCTGGGGCAGAGCTGCTGAAGCTCCAGTCTTCTTAATTTGGGGCTCATCATGACTATTAACGTTGAACATCGGCCCGGCCCTGCCTATGGCGACCCAAGCCTCAACGGCCGTCGCACATTCCCCAAAAGCTTACAACAAGGGAATCTATAATATGTGCAGGTAAAACCACCAAGAAGATCCTAAAATAAGCATGGGTCGAAGCTTGGCTCCTGGATATCATAACCCTCGGTGCCGATCTGAGACAAGGATGACACCCACATACCATCGCCCATGCGATCATGAGCATCCAGAATGTACGTATGTGTAGTACAATGAAAGCCAGTTCGTGGGTATGAAATTTATCAGAAGCGAGTACTCCGGGCAAGTAGTTGACTTGGAAGATCATCAGAACAAAATGAGTTGAAATTGAAGACGTTAAACCGCCTCGAGGTAGCAATGCAGTGTGACTATGAGAATGTCCCAAATTTGTAAGTGAGTCCCCGTCACCTGGTTGTTGGCTTGGAAGACCCTTACAGGCGCCGTGTCAGAGTTATTGTCCTGTATTCGTGCTTGTGATGTCTTATCATCCTCTAACGTATTTATATATATATTGGTGTACCTAGCATACCTAAACAAAGGGACCCATCCAACAAGACGGAGCAGCGTTTGCTAGGTTGTAACTTCAAGCTCAATGGGCATGTGATGAGCTTTGTGACCTTGTTTCACCTATTTATAAATAGCTCACACCAGGAATTTATTACACGAAGTCTGATCTTAAACCAAGACTTCAGTCTCAAATGAGTCATTTGGTATGTGTCGACTGTTGTTATGTTGTCTGGAGCATATAATCATGCCTTAGAGAGAGACATTCACTATGGGTTGGTAAGACCACAATTATTCAGTGCTGTTACCATGGTCACCCCCTCAATGATTTTAGCCGCGATGATATTCACAAGCACCCAGCCATTGGTTGGCATGTGCACCAGAAGATGTGACAATGGTGGGAAACCGTGGAAAAAATGAGCTTGTCTGTCGCTTTCATTCTAAGCAAGCAAGGATGGACCCTTTTCCAGGGCCTTCTCCCTCTCGGTTGTGATTCGAGGGATGGAAAGGACATTAATGAGCTCAGCACAGACATTCAATGAGTTAGAAAACCCAAAGCAAGGCTTCATCGCCGCATCCATAACGACTAGGCTGGTTAGGTACCTGACACATGATTAAATCATGCACATATGTTTTACGTTGAATCTTCACGGGAAGTCTGTTTGGGAAGTGATACTTATTATCGGCATCTAACTCAGACTTTAAGGTCCTTCCTATGTGTCAGTCGATTCTTCGTATACATTCAGAGCTACAGTCGACCTTCTATCGCCTGACGTTCATCTATTTGGGCGTCACTAAACCACCCCGACCGGCTGCCAACTTTAGTGCACGGTAGCGCTGTGATACAGGGGGATAGCGTCTGACGACCCGCTGTAAGCGCCCCGCCACGTGACCTCGATACGTCTCATGCCCCGGTCCAAGTACCGTCACTTTGATTGCATGTACCCTTGCCAGGGCTACCCGACTTGTATCTCGCCTTGAGCCTTGGACGAACATCTGCTCTCTGCCTCCCTTGATTGCATCTTTGTCCATTTCAAAGAACAGCTGTAGCCTACGACCAGTTCCTCTACGATCATATCATCCGAAACGACTCCATCAGACGCCATCAGACGCCATCAGACGCCATCAGACGCTCTCCACCACCCGACAGTCGGAACCCTCGACGGACGGCATACAGATCAGCGGCTCGTCCTGACCTTCTCCTCATGCGACAACAGACTTGACGAGAAGACCGTCCCAAGAGGTGACCATACCTCTCATCCTCGACGCCAAATTTCCACTCCGTTGCGCCGCTTGTATTGTGGTGCACCAAGGCCCATGATAACATAGATTCAACATCCAGCATCGTTTTGATAGGCAAGCCGGAATACCGCACAGGCAATCGTGGGCGTGCAAGCCTCCGTTGAGGCCCACCCAGCCGTCGATGATGGTACGTCTCATCATTCACATTTATTGAACGTCTCTTTCCTCTCTCTCGAAGTCACCGGCCACGGGTGAAATCGCGCTGTTGTTTTATCTCGTTCTGGGTTCTCAAGTCGTCGCCACCCATGCTGATCCTAGTTTGTTGTCGGTCTGTAGACATCATCTCGACCCCGCGGCGATGTTGGCGGCAGTTTTGCTAGCAGACGCGGTCATACCAGTCAACTTTCCATTTCCGACCCAAGCCATCATGTTACCGAGGCTATTGGCACACTATATGGGGATGAGGACGATTCGGGATCAGAAGGTGGTCGACCAATGAGCATTAATCGACCACTGAGCTTCATAGGCGGCCCGACACCCTACCAGGAATCGCTTCCTCGACCGCCTCCTGATGATCGATTTCTATCCGTAGACACACGAAGGGCACTCACGCGATCTGATTCTGAACCGTCCGCCGTTGAAACATCCCCCATCAACGGCGACCCAACCACAAGACCTCAGCAGCTTTCGTCAAACCAGCGAAGTAACTCATTTGAGCAAGGAACAAAATCACCGCTATCTCCTACGCTTTCCCTTCGCGATGTTCACGACTCTCAGTTTTCTCTCACTAATATCGATAATCCGAATGATATTGCTCTGGAGCTGAGTAATTTGCAAGCCCTCAGACGGCTATCGATGGACGTCGGAAATAACAAGGATCCCGATATGCCGCCTATGTCTTTGATGGCCATGCCGACAATAGCACCAAGTGGCGACGATGATGAAAATGATCCTTCGAGACTACTTTGGGTACCTGCAAGAGTGCATCCTGAGCTTGCCCCTGGCGAGTTCAAATCTTTTCTTGAGAATAGGGTTCATTCCATAAGACGAAGGTCCGGGGATTCCTTTCTATCTGCCGACACCGACACCAGTGACGGCGACTCAGGCGTCGGAGGACTAAGACGAAAGAAGTCGATGCTATCTCGCCAAATAGACCCTTCAGGGGAGCGCGGTCCTAGCGGTTACATCGATGGTGCTGATCGATTGGAGCGAAAACGATCACGAGGTCATAGCCATGAGCTCAGTCTGGAGGAACTCGTTAAGGATCCCACAAGAGCTGTGCAGAAATTTGCACAGGAAGCCCAAGTGATACCTACTGGACCCGAGAGCAGTGCCGACGACATGCCTATCTTGCCGGCCGCCCCGGGCATGGGTCTTCGTAGGTCAACTCGAACAACATATCGTAAGGGTGGCAGTATACGTACCGGGCCTCTCGCTCGGCGGTCGGGGCACCGGCAGCAGCCCAGCGAGGACTTCTCTAGTTTAGAAGCACCGCCGGGTCATGGTATTACGCGAGTTCAATCAGAGCCTGTAGCGGACAATCACTCACGTCAAAACCACAAAGTCAAGCGATCCAACAAATTTTCACAGGAGTCGTTGGACGACGAGAATGTGGCTAACCCTTCAGAGGGATTCCGAGACCAGCTTCCCATACGATCATCACCAAGTCTTCCAACCATTCAGACTTCAACTCATCAAGATGTTCACGACCAGCATGAACAGAAATTTCCAAGACGATCATCTTCTCAGAACGCAAAAAGCCCCACTGTATCTCAAAGGATTTCCGAACATGAACCCACGATAGAGGAGGAGCCCAACCGTTCCAGTCGACGAAGCATGAATCGCCCTGCCGCGTCTCAGCCTGCGCCGCAGCAGTATGCCTCCCGATCTTCATATCCTCAAAGCCAATCCTTGAACGATAATCTTGCTGCAAATCCTTCACTTCTGCCTGGAAGTGGTGCAACTCGAACAGATAGCCTCACCTTTATACCGACTCTGAGCCAAGAAGAGCGAAAGCCAGATAAAAAATCCAAGAAGGATCGAGATGATGACTCGAGCTCTACCAAATCTTCTGGAAGTGCCTGGAAATGGTTCAAGAGTACAAGCGACGACAAGGATAAGAAGAAGGATGAAAGCAAGAGGTCAAAGACTAAATCGCTTGGCGAAAGAGTTCAGGATAACGTGCGACTGGATGTGATACAAACATCAATCGATAAGAACGCTCCCAAGGCTCGTGAGAGTCTCGTCCTTGACCGCGACAATGTGGATAGCAAATTACAGGAAGAGAGGAAGAAGGAGAGTTACCGCAAAAGCGATTCCAAGAGAGATAAGGACGGTAGTATTTTCTCATCTATCTTTGGCGGAAGCAAGAAGAAAGAAGAGAAAGAACGGAACTCGAAGAAGACTCAACACCTCAAGGTCCCCGAAGAGCCGATATACAAACCCTTGGTCCCTGATGTGGACTATCACTGGACAAGATTTCCCCTACTCGAGGAGAGGGCGATATATCGAATGGCTCATATAAAATTAGCCAACCCCCGCCGACCTCTGCATAGCCAAGTTCTGTTGAGCAATTTCATGTATAGTTACCTGGCCATTGTTCAGGCAATGCATCCTCAGATGAACGTACCCCTGTCACCGCAACAAAAACGGCTTGAGGAGGAAGCTCGACGCAAGCAACAAGAGCAGGAATACTTGGCTCAGCAGAGGATGCAGGAAGAGCAGAATGCACAAGAGACCATCGATCAATACGACTTCGACTATCACCGGGTAAGTGCCAGTTTTGTTAAATCCTACGACAACCCGCCTTTACTAATTAACAATATAGGCTGCGGTACATTACGGCGAGTCTGGCAGCGGCGAGGTTGATTATGTTGACGATGCTCAGATTTATGAGGATGAGCATGGGACCGATCACCATCAAGAAGAATATGCCTACGATGACCCTGAAGGGTACGGTCCGGGAGCAAAGGAATATTATCACCAGTACCAGGACGCCGGGAACGATCGTCGGCACGATGAGCGGGAGGACATGTGGTAACCGTCCGAGTAGTCGCGTGAAACTCATTCGCAGAGCTGATCCTTATATATGTTAATTTCTTATCCTTAACACTATCATTAGCTGCCGAGGCAAGTGCCTATGGCAGTTTGCAGCGTTTTCAGTCAGCCCTAGCATATGGCGGAGTTCCGGAAGACGAGCGCACAAGGGGCGTAACAGGCTTGCAAAGATACACTTTCAATTTCCTTTTCTCCTTTGTGAAACAAGATGGCCATAAGTCTGGTGTGGACACGGTCTTGTACAAGCCTTCTCGGAAGCTTTATTGGTCTTCCTCTTTTCCTGCGCTGCTCGTCTTTGCGACCTTTGGTGGAGTTTTCTGATGTTGGAGCACTGGGATGAGCGTTTACTTTGAAGAAGCGGAGGACGATCTAACACGGAATGGGAGAGAATATAATTCGTTGTGGTTGGAGAGCATTGCTTGAGGTGCCGGTCACGGTTATCATGATTTGCCATTGATGGGATCCCGTCAATGGCAATCACGAACAGCACGAGGTACGACGCTATAGGATATGACTTAATAGAAGTAGAATTGCTGGAGTACGATGTTGGGAGGGATACTTAACGTGGTTAAACGTAATATTGAGCAACCTTGCAATCAATACAGAGTACAGCAGTCGTCTTTGGTAACATAACCCCCTTGAGCTTTCTACATTTACTTTCATTTGATTGAGCCTGATTAAATGCTTGGGAAATCATAACGGCACATAGACGGCTCTTCTAAACACACAGTTGTGTCACGCCTCGCTGAGTCCTTTGTCGTTGCTTGCCCATCGTCGATTTTGAAGTTATGAGATGCTTCTATTTCCCTCCTCGAGTAACCTTTCCAAGCGCCCCCTTAGGTCGATCACTCTGACGTAATCTGATGTATTCCATGTCTTGGGATTTGGTACACCTCTACCAGTGCTTCCCAACTCCTCTGGGGCTGTTGAGAGCAGTTCTGGGTCACCGGAAATATTGAGATAACTATTGCGCCCCTCAGGTCGCCAATACATGTCCTTAAACGTCGACCTCGACATTTCTGAGCCGTTGCATGCCATGTTGGTGCAGGACTGAAATATGAGATAGTATGGAGATGCCCAGGATGGAAAATAAGAACAAAGTATTTTTAAGTACTATGGGTGAAACAAGGGGTATGAAGCTGTATAGTGAACCACGCTCCGATGATCAGCAACCTGGGGCAAGCATATCAAAGGATTCCGATCATGGCTTGCTAATGTGTACCCAAGGCATGAGTATTTTCTTGCATTTGATTATGCTGAATAGCGATGGACGTATGAAAGGTGCCCACTAGATGCAAGGAAAATCGCCCAGTACCGGTATGCATGACTTAGATGTTTTGAGCATTGATTAAGCGTATAAAAGACACCTGAGCTCTTAAAAAATCAATGCACCGTCCTACAAAGTAAACTGGACTTTTTTTAGTACGCACACATCTAATCTTTGTATCTATTCGTATTTTCAAAATATGATCAGGCCGTCGACCGGCAGTTGTGACAGGATACCTTTTCCACGTAAGGTGGCGAGGATGAGGTAGACTATTACTGCAGGGTGGGCCATGCATATCCAAGAGAAACATTGCCGTTTTGAGACTTGAATGTAGCCATTTCAACATGAACTGTCGAGAGCCGAATTCTATCTTCTTTTCTACCGACAACTTACCAAGAACCAGAATGGTAGCCAGCTTGATAACGAACAGGGATTGTTTCCTCTTATATGCTCGTCGTTGCCTCTCGTCTGTTTTCTTCCCAATTTTCAACCCGACGACGATCATGGCTGAGGTCTAAGGGCTGCCACCCGCCTGAACAGTCGTCATCAACGTCTTTTTACCTTTTGGGTAAGTTTGTCAACTGTCAGTCTACAATACGAAACCTAAAAGACGATGATCTACTTTCGTAAAATGACTTTGACGGTACGTGAAGGAATGTTGTATTGCGCGTATACTTTTAAAGTTGGTGGCTTCTATCGGCCAAACCCAACGAACGGGTAGACATACACCTCGTGGAGGATCAATTATGCCAAGGAAATACAATAAATCCCATGACTCGTGGCAGGAGAAAATAATGTCCCATCACAACCGAGCCCAATCCAATTTCGTACAATAACCCCAGTTCTTTGCCTTGGTAGTAAAATTAATAACGGTTCCGAGCCCATCATAATGAATGTAAATTTGTGACGAGAGGACGCCAAGAGGTGATCCTTGTCGCTGGCTTTACTCCAGCCCTGCCGTCGATTCAACTGTGCTCTGTCGGCGCAGCTTGCTGAGTCCGTTGAACACACGGCTTATTGACTCCTTTCGTCCCCTTCGGAGCGCTTGCGCTTGCTCTGTGACGAGCGAGTCGACACGATCTAATGCATCGATGAAGTTGTGAAATTCGGCGTCATCTTCGTAGCTGAGATGCTCATCTCGTAGCGCCATGTACTCTATCTCGTGGTTGCTCAGGGTACTCTCATTTGATGCTGTTGAGGAGGTCCGTCTTGATTTTATAGGGTTGCGGGCAGAACTGTTGGTTTGGCTGGACATGATTGAGGGAATATGTCAAGATGGAAGAAATATTTCCGAATTCGTGATATAGATATGTTCAGAAATGAAGATGAAATGGAAATTAAAAGAATCGTATGATGAATTGAGAAATGATGAAAGAAGACGATTGAGCGAGGCGGAAGCTGCAGGGTATATAAATTATACTTCGATGGGGCCGTACGTAGTATGAGGCGGGGTGGATACGAGTCTATTGAGCAGCCGCATATAACATGATCAAAGCTGACATGCTGTGTTTCCTCGGTAGGCGTCATGGCAATTCTGTCTACGATTGTCAGCTTCGCTTCGAAACTTAGTGCCAATCAATTCATTGCCCGGACCACATGTAACGCTATCTATGTACGCATTCCTTGGCGTTGTCAGCCAACGGTGTGCATCCCCTGTGCGCACACATTGTGCGATGCTAAGTTAGCGTGCTGCGTATCGGTTGACACTGTAGATGACGACGGCACCATGGACGAGCAAATATGCGGATGCTAAAACCAGGTGATATTTCTAACAAATGACATCTTATACAGCTTGGTATGAGCCTTTTTACTTCTTTGGCTCCTCCTTCTTCTCCTCAGGCTTGGGCGTTGGCAGCTTGAATGACTCGGGTGTGCGGTCCTGTCCAGCTCCAACAGGCTCCCAGGCGCTGGAACCACCCTCAAAGTTACGGAAGGCCTGGGTGAGCTCCAGAGGCTCGGTGACGATACGCTTCTTCTCCTCGTCGTATCGGATTTCGGTGTAACCGGTCAAGGGGAAGTCCTTGCGCAGAGGGTGACCCTCGAAACCGTAGTCGGTCATGATTCGTCGGAGATCGGGGTGACCGGCGAAGAAGACACCGTAGAGGTCGTACACCTCTCGCTCGTACCAGTTGGCACCGTCAAAGAGTCCGGTGATACTGGGGACGGGAGAGGCCTCATCGGCATAGGTCTTGACACGGATTCGGGAGTTGTGACGGACTGAGAGAAGATTGTAGACGATTTCGAATCGGTTCTCGCGCGTGGGGTAGTCGGCAGCAGTGACTGTGCTGACCTGGGTGAACTCAGCAGCAGTGTTGTCTGTCAGTTTTTAGCAAGTGTCTGATAGTCAATTGACGCGTTACTAACACTTCAAGAAGCTGAAGACAGGGTAAACGCCCGAGGGTGAGATGTAGATGGTGAGTTCGTCCTTCCAGACAGAGAACTGCTGGATGTACTTAGGAAGAGAGCCCATCAACCAGGCACCATAGCGGTGCATATTGTCGGACTTGCTCTGGTACTTGTCGGCAGGGTTGACAATCGGGGCCTTCAGGACGCTGGGATGGTCTCGAGGGGCCTTTCGCAGGTTGGGCGACTCCTTCGGGATTGCGACATATTGACGGGCCGTGTTGGACAAGCAGCGAATTGCTTGATCGTTACGGACCTGAACCGAGGGCTTCGCGGGTCGTAGAGCTGAGGCCAACGCCCTGCTTCGGGAAATGCTGGTCGCCATGGCCGGTTATGTGACGCTTCGAGGCCAATTGACGCTGGGAGAGGTCGTCAAGACGAAATAACTTGTGGTGTTTGTAATGATGCTGCAAGCATTGGCTTGAGAATCTTAGTGCCACATTCGTGATGGAGATATCCCGTTGTTCAGCCGATGATAAAGATATACCTTACTTAGCGTGCTTTAAGGCACTGAGCGGAGGTACGTGTCTATCAAGCATCCCTTCTCCTTGATTTCGATGACGGATCTGCCGACACGTGATTTCAACTACAAGCTAAGCTCTAGACAGCTTAGTCGCATATTCCATCTTTCACTTTCCCGCAGCCTTGATGCATACCAAACACCGTTCCTCTTCCCATACTCACAATTCCATTTCCGCCCATCGCATTTTGATCTTCCCATTCACTACTTTTCAACCTAATCACATACCATTAACATGGCGCCCCAAGATTCATTCATAGAAGAGGAGGAAGACACCTGGTATGATTTGTCGCCTGCCCTTGGGGTAGCAGTGCCCGTAGTGCACTGCTCCTTGGGTGATGTTTGGTACCCAAAGCTGACGATTTGACAGCCCCCTCTGTATCGAAGAGTTTGATCTTTCGGATCGGAACTTTCGACCATGTCCTTGTGGCTACCAGGTGCGACGAAACATTATCTCGCTGGCTACGGCTGACCTTTCGGCCACGTTTGACTAACTCTTGAACTCTAGGTGTGCCAGTTTTGTTTTAATAACATAAAGAATAATATGAACGGCCTATGTCCCGCCTGCCGACGACCTTACGACGAAAAGACGATACAATGGAAGGTTGTCACCCAGGAAGAGTATGATGACCACCTCCCTCGCCACTGTTCTATGCTGACGAACCCCTCAGAGTAGCCGAGTTCCGTGCCAACATTCAGAAGAACCAGAAGAAGCGAGCTTCCGATCAACGACAGAAGGAGCTGATGAAACGCGAAGCCGAGAAGGAGAACCGTAAGAATCTCATCGGCGTGCGTGTCGTCCAGAAGAACTTGGTCTATATCACAGGCCTGGCTCCAACCGTTCGAGAAGACGAGCTGCTCAAGACGCTGCGAAAGCCCGAATTCTTTGGCCAGTACGGTAATATTCAAAAAATTTCGATCAGTAACAGAAAGAGCTCCGATGGCCAACACCAGTCACTGGGCATCTACGTCACCTTCGAATACCCGGAAGAAGCGACGCGTTGTATCCAGGCCGTGCACGGATCACAAAACGGCGACCGAGTCCTGAAGGCACAGCACGGTACAACGAAATACTGCTCAGCTTGGTTGAAGAACGAGAAGTGCGGTAACCCCGGCTGTATGTTCTTGCACGAACAGGGAGATGAGGAGGACAGCTACTCGCGTCAGGACTTGTCGTCAATGAACAGTATCGCTTCTCAGAGGCCCCTTCCCGGAGGTGGCTCCCGGTCTGCTTCCCGACAACAAGCTCCTCATCCTACACCACCACCTGTAGTGTCCTATCCTATGACACGCTCCATTAGTAAAGAGGGGTCTGAGAATGGTGCTGACGGATCAGCACTACCTTCCTCAGCCAACTGGGCACGTAACCCGCAGCGGAGTCGCAGGGGCAGTCTTGCCACTAGTGGTGCTGCATCTAGCCCTGCTATTTCAACAGCGCAGCCTGTGACTGCAGAGCCCGTGCCGGAGGAAGCAGTCGAGGAAGAAGACGAACAAGAAGATGATGGAGATGACGAGGAAGAGTCTGAATCTGAGTCCGAGTCCGAGTCCGAGTCTGAGGAGCCTCAGCAGGAGGAACCGCTGGCTGGTCCCTCGACTTCCAAGGCTAAGGAGCCTGAAACTTCTACACTACCTAGAGCAATGCCTGACAACAGGCTCAAGGAGATTCTCAAGACCTTGGGAAGCTGCCCTTGGCCCATATTTCCTGACGCCCCAGCAGACTGGCCACCTATGTTTGATCCTCGTGGTGGTGAAAAGCGAAGGGCTATGCGAGAAGAGGAGGATTCGCGTCTCAGTGGCGAACAAGAAGAGCGCCCTGAGGCTCGCGAGCCATCTGAAGGAGAGCCAGAGACTGGCGGCAGTCTTGCTTTGGGAGGTGAACCCGAGGACCGCGACACATCCAACGACAACAGAGGTTTCGACCGCCGACCCAGTACCCAGCCTCCCATTCAACGAGGATCTACGGATGGCCTCTTTGGCCCAGCTCTTTCCGGAGCATCGCCTTTTGGTCAGAACTCGGGAAATCCTGGTTCGCGCTCCATGACACCCCAGCAGCTGTTCCTTCGATCTCAGAGCGGATTTGACGATGCTCCACCTGGCATCCCCAACCAAAGCAATGCTTTCCAGAATCAGAGCCAGAGCCAAGGCCACAACCGTCAGTCGTCGAGGTTCAGCTTCGCCAATGACAATGCCAACTCTACCACCAATGTCAAGGTCGCAGCCAACCCTCGTATCATGGCTCAGCAGTCTTCCATGATGCCCAATACCTTCCAGTCACAGGGCAACAACCAGTTTTATGGTGCTTCCATGCCTGGACCTCCTCCCGGTCTTAAATCAACCGGTACTCCTCCTAGCATGTTTAATCAGTATGGTGGACAACCCTTCGGTGGTGCACCCAAGGACAACTCGAATGATCTCCTTCAAAGTTTAATTGGCCGCGGCCGGGCTGGCAATAACCAGTCCCATGATGCGGGAAAGCGTGAGTTTATGATTTCTTCTTTTTCAAACCAGTACCCACCATCCTCTACCTCCACCCCAGCTCCTGCTTCCGGGCTCCTGCCGTCGCTCTATGGTAACACGCCTGGAGCATACCAAGACATGGGCTCTAAGCAGAAGAAGAAGGGGAAGAAGCACAGGCATGCTAACACTTCCTCCTCGGGGGGGAGTGGCTTAGTGGATCTTGCAGACCCGAGTATCTTGCAGGCGCGAATGCAGCACCAGTCTCAAGGCAGTGCCGGAGTCGGACAGGGCTTGTTTGGCGGTCAGAGTCAAGGTGGGTACAACCCCAACATGATGTATAATGCCGGTTATGGGAGATGGTAGTTTTGATATTTCTTGGAGTTGTAGATTGAGAGGCTGGATGTTTGACAACCTCTTACAATCTCGCTTTTTTCTTCTTGCACAGCTGGGGGCGTTCGGAAATTAGGACCAAGGCCAAAAAGTTGCCTTTTGTCTTCCTCGGGGGGTACACGAGTCACAAGCGCATCTTGATTCGGCAGCATCTTTCGAGGTCAACACTGCTCAGGGAGGTCAGCTTTGCATCAGGCGTCATCTTGTTCTTTGGGGAAAACGGCGGGCGACATGGGATTATCTCAAGTCTGCATTCCGACTTTTTGCAGGTCTTTGAATGACCGCACAGGGGGGTTCACGTCAGGCAAGCCATCATCGTCTTCCACAAGCCCCCTATGTATGTTAACAATGTCGAATTCATCCGCCTAGGTTTGGCGGTAATCTTGGTCAGAAATAGCAATACCCTCTATTCTCTCCAACTCGCCTCTCGCCTGTTCTCTCCGTTGTCCCCCCGTGGAAGACGATGGTGGTCGCCGTAGCATGACCCTGTCCCCAAAGTCTTGTATATAAATGGGGTGGTGGTGTCGTAGCGTAGTCTTTGTGCTTTGCTTTTATTTACATGCCGAGTGATTGAACCTATACTAACTATCGTTCAGATGATGAGCTCCCGTCCTTGGACGAGGCTACGAACTCTGTCGATGCGTTGGTTAACGACGACCCGATTATTCCTGCAGCCGGCTTGGAAGGTTTCCAGTCTGTGCCGCCTGGCTTGCCTCCACCGCCTGGACTTCCAGCCAGCATCTCGAGACCTCCGTCTACTCCAGGTCAGGCAAGATTCAGCAACATTGTGCCAGCGTTGCCTAAGATGCCACCACCCGGACTGTCGCAAGGTGCTTTGACTCCAGATCAGTCGCCCAGAAAGCCAAAACCGGTTACACCTGTTGCAGAAGCTAAAAAGAACATTAAGTGTTTGGCAACCGAGAGCGGTCTATCACGAGAAATCACGTCGCACTCCCAACCTAAGCAGTCTAGGGGAGGACCCTTGCAGGACGAGGACTTCCCGGCTCTGGACGCACTAAAGAGCAAGAGTCGACCTGCCACGCCGACACCAAAGACTACTACACCGAAGGCCAAACGACATGCCGAGAAGATTGCGGATAAGATGATGGCCAAGGCTGCAGCTAGCCAAGAGAGCATGGCACAGGAGAACAAAGTTCAAGAGACCAAGGCTCAAGAAGCTAAGGTTCAAGAGGCAAACCCTACACCAACGTCTAAAGCATCCGAGAAGAAGCCAATTACTGTCAACACTCAAATTGCAAAGTCTATCGCGCCCAAGGCTGGCGAATCATCCTCAGTAACTGAGAAGTCTGCGACAGAAAACCCAAGTGCTTTCCCCCCACTGCCTGCGCCCTCACCTGCTGCAGTTTCATCTCCTGTCACCCGGACAGCACCAAAGACATTGCGTGTCGTTGCTACTCCCAAGACAGAGGTACCCCCACCTGCTTCTCCCGCTTTGACCATGGCCTCCGTTGCTCTGTCAGGCACCTCCCGAGTGGTGTCTACCAGTCACAGGCCAGATACACCCGGCAGCGAGATGGTTAGTGACAACGCTTCGGTAGTATCTGCCTCAGCAACCCACTCTCGTGCAAGCTCTCCGCCTCCTAGCAGAATTGGATCTGCTGCAGTACGAGTCACAACAAAGAGCCAGCAACGAAAGCAACGCAAGGACGTCCTGAAGCAAGAAACTAAGCTGATTGTTGAGCCCCCCCTGGTGGAGGCGGAGGTGCATGCCCCAGTCATAGGACGAAAGAAGAAACAGAAGAAGGAAAAGCCTGTCAAGACACCTCAGTCAGACGCTCCCACCCCTGTCCCGGAGCCTACCAAGACCGAATCTCCCGCTCCCGAGCCATCCCAACCAGAGTCAGCCAAGGAGCCGGAACGGGAGCCAGAAGAGAAGCCTGTCAAGAGCAAGACTTCTCAAAAGAAGGCGGCCAAGTCCAAGGGCAAGGCAAAGGAGGCTGTGGCTGAACTTACTCCTCCGCCCCCGTCGCCCCCTAAGGAGTCTACCCCTGAAAATCAGGAAGCACCAGAGAAGCCAGAGCTTGGTCCCGCCTCCGTCTTCGCCGAGATCAAGAATGCTCTGTGGGCATCGAGCATTGATAAGCTGCAATTGTTCAAGCCCATCGCTAGTGGTTCATCTCGCACTGACTATAATTCTGCCAACAACAACGTCAACAAAGCCGAGCACTGTAAGGACTGCTCCTGCAAATGCGGTGAAATCCAGGATGAGGATCTTGCGGCACTGCGCGCGGGCAAGCCTGTTCGAAAGCAGTTCCACGTTGACGGTAGCCGTATGCTCATCACTCCCAATGGAGACTGCATCCGTGGTCTGAACCCAGAGGAGGAGGATGCTTTTCTTGAGCTGCAAGCTGCCATTGCCGGCTCGGCAGAAAACCCTGGGTCATTCATCGCTCCCAGACATCAGCCTGGAAGCGGTGCGTTCTCCCTCATTAAGGGCAGAGCCGTTCCCAATGGACGCCCCAACATATTCCCCGCTACTTCTCAGCTTCAATCCCAAGACCCCATCGGAAAGCTTCAGCGAGAGGATGCGCTCAGCTATATCAATCAATATGTCCTTCCTCGTCTCAACCTAGGTGCCACCAACATGGGATTTCCTAAGGGCGCATCACCTACTAAGGACGCTGCTGCTGCGAGTCTCAACTCTCTAGCACCCTACTTCTATGGTCCCGATGCCGCTGCTGGGGTGGGCATCTACAGCCCTCCTGATGGAGCGCGAGCAATGCAGGACTTCAGCTCGGCTGGCATGTCGAACGAGGAGCGCGGAAAGAACTTTGGTATGGGCGTCGGCGGCATGCCTCTGATGAGCGTTGAGGATGCTGAGGCTGCGCTTGCGGCTGCTCGACGTGAGACGGACAAGTTAGAGAAGGGGTTGAACAACGTGATTCGACGTAATCGACGACTTGTTCTCGGAGTTAACAACTGAGACAGTCATGAACGACAGGCACCCTGCATTGTAACAACACATAAAATCAAAACGGCTTATTTTGCCTTGGCGGCTCGGGCATTGATTGCCCATTGGTATTGTACGACTTGTATGAAGTAGAGCATACTAGCATACCTGATGACGACGAAGGGATGGATACCCATGTATGAAAAGTGTGTATGAAGAAACGATAGGACTAGTGTTAGAGAACCATAGTTAGTGGCCTCGGGGATTAGACGAATAAACCAAGGTAAACAGTCGCATGTCTACATACTTGACCAAAAAGAATTCAAGTTGTTAGCAATCCGTTGATCATTACATTGTAATGTTGCATCTTATAAACCGTACAACTTGTGCTTCTCACTTTGCCTTATATTGAAGTTGACTTTTTATTTCTCGTGTGTTGCCGCCGGTTGTACATCTTGAACAAATTTCGTTGACGCAGGTAGCTGTTGTTGAACTGTACGTATGAAGTTATTGTGAATTTTGATAATATTTCTTGGTGTATTAAAGAAAACAACTTGTATTATTCCTACCAGGCCACCCTATTCTTAGCTACAAGGGTATATCATTAAATGTAGATATGCAAATGATGTTACCCATGAACGCCATATATGCTGAATATTTCACATGAGCAGATTAACCAACTCATTGTATCAAATTTATCCCCTCTTCTCTTGTTCCTTGTCATGCACATCGTCGGACGACCGTCGACGATCTGCTCCAAGAGCTTTCCGCGCATCAGCCGTGACCTGTTTCCTCCCCTCAGCAGACAAAGACTCGCGAAGTCGTTCCAGGAGTCGATCGAGAATCCACTCCGTCTCCTCCTGGCTACCCATGAGCGGGCTGCGATTGCCGACCCAGGACCAAGCCATGATACGATCCGAGTCAGAGCTCCTATCATGGC
This sequence comes from Fusarium nurragi, assembly GCA_012977755.1. Lineage (NCBI taxonomy): Eukaryota > Fungi > Ascomycota > Sordariomycetes > Hypocreales > Nectriaceae > Fusarium > Fusarium nurragi. The sequence goes on along the minus strand of JAALXI010000261.1, from coordinate 113,367 downwards.
CCTCTTCAGGAGAGTCATGAGTTACTTTGTTACCATGGTGATTATGACGATTATGGTTATGATGGAGATGTTTCTTCTTGGGCTGAGCTTTACGATGTTTTTCGGCATCGTTCTCGTCTTCACCAATGAGCTTGAGGTACCAGGCCCACTCCTCGAAGGAGTACTTGTGAGGTTTCGAGGATTTGAGATGGTTTGTGAGGACCTGGATCTCGGAAATGAGGAGAAAGTGTAAATTGCTCCCTGTTGGTAACTCATCGTGGGCATCTCGTAGGCGAGATAGGGAGCGACGGACTCGAGCTGTGAAGGTCGAGTTATGACGGCTTTGGCCTGGTCGCGCATTAGACGAATCGGCTTCCTCAGTTCGAGACTGCCGAGGCCGTCCGCGTGTGCCTTCTTCGAGAGTGTTATCGTCTATTTTAACCAACGCTTCTGCAGTATCATGGCGGGAACTCTTTGCAGCGGAACGCTGTTTCGAGCTACCCTGAGGCATAGGAGGTTCCGCATAATCAGAAAAGACCCGACCAAATGTACACTGGTTGATGATGTACTTGAGATCGTTGCCAAAGGCTCCCTCCCCGGGAAGGATAGTGACGTTTCCAAGTCGCAGCGTTCCGTCACGTATAAGCTTGACCACGGTATCCCCAGCATTGGAGATGAGAACTGTCATGGTAGGCAAAGCCAGCAAAGACCAAAAGACAAAGAAGGATTTTCCGGCATTAGAAATAGGGGTTTTATCTCCGTATCCGATGGTTGTGAGACTGACAAAACAGAAGTAAAAGCCGTCAAAGTACTTCCATCCTTGGTAGTCTTCTTCGCATTTGACAAAGATATACGCACCCAAGAGCCAGAGAATAAGCCACGAGCTTGTGGATATCGCCATGGCCATCCAGCGACGGCGAGACGAGGTTTGAGCTTGAATCTTGCGCATGAGCTCGAACTCTGCCTTGCGACGCTCATACTCCGTTGCTGGTAACTTTTTATTCGATCGTGTGCCCTGGGACATCTCAGAACCTTGTCGGGAAGGCTCGTGGATAGGCTCGAGCATGTCGTCGTCTCCTTTCTTGGTCATAGTTCGAACTAGACGTCGACGCTTCTTCTCCTCCATGCGGGCGTCGACTTGTCGCTTGCCTCGCTCAAGGACCAGACTGCGGATTGAACCAACGACCAGACCCAGGCTGATGACGCCGACCAAGGCGTATGGCATCATGAGAGCTCGTCCGAGGGTGGTTTGGGCAGTGAAATCGCCAAACCCAACTGTGAACAGAGTCACGTCTGCCCAGTAGACGGCATCGAGATAGTTCCAGTCCTCTATGTTGGAGAAGACAAGGGCGCCGAGCAGCAGGTACATGAGAAACATGATGGTCTGCAGCATGAGAGTTCGCTGGCTGGGCGTGAGGTTGAAGTCCTTACTGTAATGGCCGGTCCAGGCTCCATAGAAGGTGACCAGCATGAGTGAAGCGTCGATAAAGTAGAGGATGGCAGCCCACAGGCCGTAGTAGAACGCCTGCGACCAGATAAGCTCCCTGGCCGGATACTTGAAGCCGTCGTAGAGAGAGCCAGAAGCTGTGGAGAGTAGGGCGATGAGCAAAATGGCAGAGATGTACCAGCCGATGATAGTAATGGGCTGAGCAATGGTGAAGCGGACACGACGGGTCATGTTGAGCAGGAGAAAGACATTTGAGACGACGGCCATGGCGAGTTGAATGGCGTTGATGACTATAAGCCAGATGGGGTCGGGGACATAGGTCGCATCGTAGACATCTTTGCCAGGATAGAGATGTTGTCTCCACGGCCGCACGAGGGCGCATATGCTGAAGGCTGAGGCAACGGGACCGAGGGTGCCGGCGATCATGGGAAAGGCGGAGGAAGCAAACCACCAGCGGCTGAGGAACGAGTTAGACGCTGCGAAGCACGAGAGGACTGGGGCTTACCTTGGAGCGAGATGCGCATGGTCATTTTCTATGGGTTTCTCACGAGAGACCGACTCTTCAATAAGGTCGGTCTCCTGCTGAATGCTGTCCCCCAGGTTGCCGTCGTCCATGAGGAGCTACAGAGGCAGAGGTGGCTGAGATGGCATGTGTAGACGCGAGAAACAGGGGTAACTTGTTTGTGAGATGGGAACTCTCTTGTTGTGCAGGTCGAATTCCCAAGATGTAGTAGTACCTAGTCACAAGACTATGTTCTTGGCAAGAGAAGGCCCCATATTGATTAATTGTTTTGCATCTGGGGTAGGACACGGCTGTAGCATGACGTCGGGCAGAGCATTTGATGGAAACGGGTTTTGATCACGAGCTAGCCCTGTAAATGAAGCAGTGGGCGGATATAGCGGCTCAATGCACCTGCTGCTACTGTGTGCCAGAAGCAATTAACTATGTCATGCCTTATAGCGGATCTCGCTATCTGCGGGACCGGGCCAATCATGTCAGTTTCCACTCCAGCCAACCAAGACAAGCCTTTTCTCTCGCGAACCATCACTTGCAGCATCCGAGATCTATCAATAATTAGACTCTGACCAAACCGAGCTCGCAAACTTCCTTGTTTTACTCCGGTTCGCTTCCTCTTGAGCTTGTGAGTAGCGTGTGCGAAAGTAGCCATCAAAACCACGCCTCATCTCACAGCGTGTAAGTCAGTCAGACAACGAATATTTATCACCTTGACTAACTCCGTATGCTGCAGCTCATCAAAAGACACGCCAAACCGTGTCTCCTATGCATCGGTGATGCGGCAGCAGCATGCAAAGATGTCTTCCCTTTCAGGCCCTTTGTCGTGTCCGTCATAGTCAAAGTCGGTTCATCCGCTGGCAGAGGCTTTACAGCTTCCAGACTCATGACCGCGTTAGCGTGCGATGCGGCTCAGCCGGCCATGTGAGCGTTGAGTAAGCCACTTCTCTCCGCTGCTGGACATGAATAATATCTGACGCATCGCGAATAGTCTCGTCAATATTGCCGAGCAACCAGACTCTCCCCTCTTTATTCATTTGCCATCTTCCCCTTCTAATGATGACCGGCCTGCTCCAATACCCAGATTCCTCCAGGGCAAGCCACTTGCCAGCATAAACTACCGATGGAACTTGGCTGATCATGAGCCAGATGAGTCCTCTCCTGTCGATGATGTCTGGCCAACGCCTATTCACGATACCTTGTTTGCCTACAACTGGCTAGTGGAGAACCTTGCACCTCAAGGCCTCAAGAGACGTGATATCTACGTCTATGGATCTCATCTAGGGGCAAGTCTTGCAGCTTCCTTGGCCCTTACCGAGTCACAGCCACACCGCCCCTTTGCAGTTCGAGGTCTCGTGTCTTACAATGGGATCTACAATTGGACCATGTTCTTCCCTGATCACCCAGCGAATCGACCGGGCAAGCGGCTCAGAACCACAGGCATTTACTGCAAGCCTTGGGAGGGAACCTACATGCACTACCTCCAGCAGAATCTACCGACACTTTTTCAGTCCACAGCCGACATGTTTGACGTCTTTGCCAGCCCAAGTCTCTTCTTCCATAACCCAGGTGTAAAAGTCCCCTCGTCTTACCACATGTCGGAAGAAGAGACTACAGCTATCGAAGTCCTGACCAATCCAGACGCCGAGGTGGATGCGCCGACAAAGGCACCGCGTAAGTCACACCTGGCGTTCCCACCCCGCACATCGACGCTCAAGATCCCCGAGACACTCCTGCTGTACGACACGCTTCCTGTGCCGCTGTCCAAGTACAGGTCAAGCCGACTGAGTAGCGGAAGGCAGTGGGGGAACAGCCTGGAGCTGCAGGCCCAAGAACTGGCCGAGATGATGCAGCGGAGTATTGGTGTGCATGAACTGAAGGCCAGAGGGCTCTGGGATGACGATATAGCTGCTTGGGAGGACGAGCCTGGTCGAAGGGTGAAGGCGAAACATGCTGGGGAAGAGACGGGGACGTTGGAGATGGACCAGAAGGGGGAGGAGCTTGTAGAAGAGTGGTTGATGGAGAGAACATCACCATAGAGCATAGATGTGCTGCAGACGCACTCCGCAGACTTGTATAATATGTACTATGTACTGTATATCGAAACACTAGAGAAGACGCTAAAGCAAGTGACGGGACATTGAGAAAGCTTGTCTGGTGGGGTCGTGCTTGACTGGATCCCTCGATTCAATACAGATACGTACCAGCCAGTAGCTGTTTTTGTTGTCGAGTCCCGGGCCAACGGGCTGAAGCACGTAACGAGCCAGGAAGAAGCTCACGATGCAACACTATCAAATGCTGCCTGAGTGGTGGAAACTGATGCGATGCGATATGCGTGGTTAAAGACAATAAAACAACATTCCATGAGCAAGCTCTAGAAGGGTCCGAGGTCAGCCTGTCACCAACAGCTCGGCTGTGGTTCACCAAAATGAGGAGTTGGAAAGTGGACCAACGGCTAAAGCTAAGATGATGCACGTTGTCGTCAGGGCGGTCTCGTCTCCTGTTAGCGGCAGGGGGGCGCTGCGTCGGTGACAGCGGCTAACGTTAGCAACAGTCACAAGGCCTGGTCAGGTTCATTCTTTTGTATTTTAGGTTGGGGGGGGACGACCCCTTGATTTACGATACAATCCATACTGGACAGTCTCCGTTTCAGACTCTATTATTCCACGAGAGAGACACGCGTCTGCTGTAAAACGGATGTGAGAGAATGGGAATGCAAGATTAAGGATAATTTGGCTGCCCTGGCCATTCACATCCATGGGCATTGGATGTTACTCTGCCGTAAAGAGCAGTGGATCCCACCGACACCACCCCTGGAAATGCTTGTTTTTCAGTGGCCGCCTCGCAATTCCAATCCATGCTTCAGTTGAGATTGGATTGTTCTTCCAATGTCACCCACTACCGTTGCCGCTGCCAGTACCTACAGTACATAAGATAACGGACGAACTGGCCGTCTCTCCGCCGCTGCCTTGGTCTTTCTTCACCCTCCACTCATACTCTCATCTTTTGCCTTGACGCGATAACCACTCTATTGAGCTTCATCTGGTACGTTATCACTCGATGCAGAACTTGTCGTGAGCTTCACTTTTCTCGACTGTCTCAGTCGACTACAGACAAAGCTGTCACATAGCTTCTACACAGCAGAAGAAGAAGCATAAGCAGCAGACCTCAAGCTGACCACCTATCTCCAGAGAACCATATACTCGTTCTACAACATCCATCATGCCTGGAATCCGTAAGCTGTACTGTACAAATCCCCGCGCTGCAGTTCTAACAAATGTCCCAAACAGCTCTGCACGCCCTTGACAACCTCAAGGCTAAGCTCAAGGCCGCCTTCAAGAAGAAGGACGGCAAGGAAGAAGCCAAACCTGCTGAGCACAAGCCCACCGAGACAAAGCCCGCCGACACCACAGCTACCACCACCGAGCCCAACAAGACCGAGGCCGCTCCTCCTGCTCCTGTTCCTGCTCCTGCCAGTACGTCTTGCTTCCCCGATACCACCCCTTCTACACTTGATCACTGACCGAAATACCCTGCAGCTGAGCCTGCCAAGGAGGCCGCCAAACCCGAGACCGAGGTGACGCCCGTGGCTCCTGCGGCTACCACCGAGCCTGCGAGCACCGAGGAAACCGCTCCCGGTATGTGACAATGTAACAGGTTCGATGATTCCAAGCTAACTGTGGATAGCTCCCGCCACTGAACCCGCCAAGCCCGACGCCGCTCCGGCCACCGAAGCTCCTGCTGTCGAGCCTGCCAAGACCGAACCCGCTCCGGTCGCTGCTCCGGCTGCACCAACTGCCCCGGTCGTCGAAACTCCTGCTGCTGCCCCTGCTGCCCCTGCTGCCCCTGTTGAGGCCCCTAAGGAAGAGGAGAAGAAGGACACCCCTGCTGCTCCCGCACCCGCTCCTGTGGCCTCGGCTTAAGCGCAAGTGGAATATGCTTCTTTTCTGTTGAAAGACGTACGTACGCCTTCGGCAGAGACGTACCTTGGCTTGATTGCATTCCGCGAGTGTGTTTTGGTTACTGCCATAGTGGCATGAGTCTTTTAGTCACATGACGGGCTCGCCCTGTCTAAGTTTGTCCCCTTTTCTCCTTGCAGTTGGCTGGATACCCAGAGAGAAAAGTGCTGCGATGCTTTGTTTCAAATCTATACCCGCTTTTCCATATCTAATGCACAAAGGATTATCTATGTCATGCTCTCACTGACTCCGTAATATGAGTTTCAAGTCTCCCGCGTGCTTATGCAAATGTCTCATAAGTCTCTAGCCCACGGTGCTTTGGTGACAGTGATTTGTGCACTTGTAGATTCCGCGCCAGGTGGAGCACGGGGTGGTCTCGCAAGAGACCCTGAACTGGGTCCTGGTGGTGGCATGCGAGAGTAGGGAATACCAGGACCTGATGCAGCTGGCATTCTTGTCGCCTGAGTCCAAGGCGCAGCCGTTCCAGCTACCGATGGTAGTGGAGGTGCCATTGTTGCTGGCTGATTTGCCATATGGACGCTTTGAGTTGGAGTCGCAGCATCTGGATCGATATCCCATGAGAAGAGCGAGCCAAATGGAAAGTGTTGGACAACAGGGAACTTGGACAAAACTTCGGCGTTGAACATCTTGATCATACCCTTGTTGATCTTACCCCAGCCGTCTCGGATACCCGAGATATCAAAAAGAATAGGGCTGTGCTCCCAAAACGGGCCTTTCTTCACGTCGTTAATGAAGCCAATGGCAGAGAAGTACATATTAAGCTGACGCTGGTCTTCAACAACAGCGGCTTTTGTAACGTCGCTGGGCTTAGGAGCACCTTTGACAGAGCCCTCCAAAGGCATAGGTTCGTTCTCGTTGATAGGTCTTGTAAGTTGCGCCGAGCCGAAAATGTAGGGCATGAAGGAATGGTCATCGAGGCCCCAGACGCCATGAGAGCCGGCAGGTTCTAGCGTATATGTCAGGATGAGTTTGCGCACCACATTAAGGTACCTGAAACACGTCAGTGTTGGGCTTCCAAAGTATGCGCAGAATACTTACGGTTCGATAACCTTGAGGACAATCTCGCGCTCGATCTCGCCTCCTTGCTCTCCATCCTTGAAGTATCCCAGCTTCCATAGACATCCCAAGAAGGCGACGAAACTGAGCTCATGCCCAGTTCCATAGTCTAGTCGCTGAACACTGCCAAACCCACCTAGTAGATAGCTAGAAACCTCCTCTTTTGCTTTGCCATCACCAACCTTTAATGTTTCACCTAGAAGCCCCTCTTCAAGGAGCTCATCCAAGCGCTCCTCAAAGATGGCATACCACTTTCGAAAACTGACGTTTCCGAATCGGCGAGGGCCAGGGTCAGGCGGTGCTTCGTCGACGAAGCTTTCGACTTTTGCTAATAGGGCTCGCAGTGTTTGGACGGACGATGATGTCGGCGGCTTAGAGCTGAGAGGAAAAGTGCGGGGGAGGGGCGACGAGGGTTGATGTCGAGGGCATAGTGAGCGGTTGAGCTGGAGGATGAAGACGCCGATATCGCGGTAGGCGAGGCTGGTGAGGAAGCGTGCGACGTCGGGGCCTTCGTTGATGCGCTTCGAGGGCTTGGTGAAGGCTGGTGGGGAGCTTAGGTCTAAGATCTCAAGACTGTTGAGCTTTGGAGGGGTCGCAGACGTCATATCGACGGTGGGTTGAGACCTCAGTCGCGATGCGATAGGGAGATTCTCGGTGTGTTACTGGAAGCAAGAAGATCCTTTGAGCATATGGGAATAGGTGGTTTTATGAGTGGATCAAGACTGGATGTTGGTGCTTGCTGAAGTTGAGCTTGATGAGTTGACACCGCGGGGCAGAAAGAGACCCTTCGATTCTAGGTGACTAAATAAGTTAAGCATACCTCACTATGTTATTATATTGATGTGAGTCGCATAACTTTACGTTAAGGTAGACTAGCAAGTTGAAACTTACTTTCTTATTGTCTAACTCTTCAAGCTGAGACTGTGATGCATTCTGATCTTTTATTATTTAATGAACCGTCCTGGTTTATACGTTCATCATTCAGTCAGCCTGAGCTAATACCGCGTAAATTCTGACGGTTTAGTACGACTGCTAAGAGCTCACCTCTACTACATGCCGCTATAAGACAACCTCAAGATATGGTCATGTAGATAGCTTACGGCAAAAAAGACCTTATGTTTCAACTACTGGTTGTTATATCCGAGTAGTTATCAGTTCGCTTGCACGTCAATTTCTTGTTACTTGGGCTTATGAATTGTGATGTCCTTTGTCCTATCGCAAGGCGGCTCTGATTAAGCTTCTCGTGTGTCCCACCTCCTCACATCCACCCCTGCAACGCGCCAGCCTTCTTTGGCTTGTGCACGCTCGTCCATCAACAATCTGTTGTTTAAGACTTAACGCAAGATTGCTCTCGCAACCTGCCGAACTCAAACAGGACTACAGTTTCCAGATCTTTTCAACCCTGGCAAAGCTATACTTCTACAACCGGGCTTGTTGCCGTGATATATTCGCTCTCTCGAGCTGTCGCAACACAATAATAAAGGGTCAACATGGCGCGGCTGCGGTCTAAGGGTAAGACCTTTTACACATCAGTTGAGCCCGACTCTACAGCGCGATTACGAAGAGAAGAAAGTACAAGGCATTCCCCGAGAGCCTCCGTGCCAGTGCCTAGTATTGAGGAAGAGATCATTACATTGGCATTGGCGAAGAACACACGTCAACAATCATCCGGACCAGCGGTATCTGAGGTCCAGCCTTCTTCGGGTCGAAACCGGGTGACACGCGCGAACAGAGGAGACACCCTCCTTACGAAACTACCTACACCGCCCCCCAAAAAGCGTCGCTCTACTATCGCCGTAACCCGAGAGAAGACCGCGAAGCGTCAGCGCAACGCCAGTCATGAATATGAGTCTGAACCTGCTGTAGAGAACGAGCCACCTCGATCGAATCAGGATGATGAGCGAGGCGCCGAAAAGGACGATCAATTTTTCAACGGCATTAATGCGAGTCTCCTTCCCAATCTTCGACCCGGTGACAGTGCCGAAAATTCCGTCGAAAAGGAAAACAGATCGATTGCTCAGATGGACATAGATGCAAACTTGCTGGAAGACAATACTCAGGACGACCGAGTGGAAGAAGGGCGTAAAGCCAATAATGTCGCCGCGGTTGGGGTACCAGAAGCCAATCAAGCTTCAGCCAGAAGGCGAAACAAATCGAGCGCAATGACATCTCGACAAGTCGAAACCACCGAGCGAGAGGCACCTGGGTCAGAGCAACCGCCGTCACAGCCTGATGCCTCGCAAAGACAGCCTTTGCGACCAAGTCAGGGAAAGAAGAGGCGACAGAGCAAGAAGCCAACCTATGGCGAACCCGACTATAGTGCCAGGGCACCGTCACCAGAACTGGGCTCACAAGGTTCGCGAACTCAAGCGAGACGGGCCTCTGCATCGGAAAAGGCCCTGAACGAGCAGGAAGTATATGATGTACCGTCATCCGACGAAGAACAACCCAGTCAAATTGCACTGGGAAAGTCAAAATCGAAGACGAGCCTGTCATCAGCTGGAGCCAGCCGAGAGAAACCCCAGACTAAGCGGAAAAGTCGGCAATCCGACCAGCAAAGCAGTGAGTCTGGGCAGGAAACCTCTCAGCCTGATCAGCAACGGGGCGGATCTGGTCGGCAAAGTAGTCAAGCCGCACCACAGCCTCAAGAAGAAGACGACGAAGAAGAGCAAGAGCAAAGAGAACAGGACGAAGACGAAAAAGAGCAAGAACAAAAAGAAAACGAGGACGACTACGATTCGAGTGACGATGAACCTGCTGTGGAAGAAGAGCATGAAGCATCCCATTTAGCTGATGATTCACTTTTACTTGATGCGCCATCAGAGAACTCGCAAACCGGAGCCTCAATCCGTACGGCCCGTATAGAACGCAAATATGTACAAAAGCTTATTCACTTAATGACCTTCTCGGGATGGATGAACAAAAGACGTTGGGAAGAGGAAGTTCTCGAACAAGCAGAAGCTAGGGCGAAGGTATTGGCTGACGACCCAAGTTGCCGCGTGTTGTCGACGGTTATCTTGGCTCTGCTTTACAGCCTCTACACACTGTGCAAGAACATCCCACGAGTATCAAGACTTGAACAGCTGGCATATCTACGCGAGCATTCGACACAATTTAGTAATTTGATCAGCACTCTTCGCCAATCCATTGATCGGTTTATTTCGAACATCAACACTATAACCGAAAAGGGGGACCCGGCTCAAGTGAGTGTCGGATACAAGTATGTTACGAAGCTCCACAGACGTATCATCCCTATGTCGATACTAGTGGTGGACCAAGCATTCGAAGCTGGATGCAGACAGTCGCGACAAGTTAATCAAAGAGCTGCCCATCAAAAAGGAGATTTCACGGTGTACCTGTTAGAGCCGCTGGTACGAGCTGCAGGCTGGAGTCAGAGACTTTCTCAGGCTGTGGAGAGCTGGTACGAGCTTCACCCCCCCAGAAGGGAACGTGATAGGGAGGAAAAGGCAAAAGAGCACCGGAGGCAGTTGAACGCTGCCATAATGGCACTAAAGCGAGTGCTCGAGAAGGCTAAGGAAGACATCAGTGGACTCACGATGACGACTGAAGCACTCAGGCGAGCCATGGAGAGGGATGAAGCCGTGCGAAAGGAGCGCGAATTCGAAGCCCAACAACGCAGAGAAACTCAAGACCTCCAGATGCAGCGTTTCATACAATCGGTGCAAAGGATCAAAGCATCTCAACCGCAACCCAGGATGAGATCGTACCGACAAGAATTTCGCAGCTCCTACCCTGCGGCGAGTCATCAAGGCCTGGCCTCATCACAGAAGTCCTCAGAAGATGCGTATTTCGAGAAGCATGGATGGCATTACTGGGAAGACGATCAGCTCCTAAGCTTGATTCGAACCACGTCCCATCCAAACTACAGCGTCTTTCGTCAGATGCTCCCTGATCGGGACGCTTCCGAGCTGAGAGAGCGATCGGGATATTTGAGGATGGTCATGCGCGACAAGTATGAGCGTAAGGGTATTTCGCCGCCAGGCTGGTGTATCGATGAAGATTGATGCGTATGCTAGGAACCATTGGAGTTTGGGTCATTTGGTCACGATACCCAGAAAAGCTTGATGCTATGCATGACTTATCGGATTCAAGCGGGAGTTAACTAATGTCATTGATGAAAGAATCGACTGTCTATGTTTACAGCCTAAAGTAATATTCGTATCCTATCTGCAACTCGCATAGTGTACAGTATATGGCGAATCGGTCATATTCAACTCGGGGTGTTGCCTTTTGATCACATCAGGGTCGGAAAGAAGCCGGCTTTAATCATGACTGACTGGGTGAAACGTTTCATGTTGATTTGAAGTTGAGCTTGTGCCAACGACGCGATGCCACATCATACTCCCAGGGTAGCATTCTCTATATGCCACTCAGTATACAGAGAACGAGCACCCACGATGTCGCCAGCACACACACTCTCTGTGCGCAATGCGGTGGGTTCACAATTCCGACACTTGGCCTGTAGCAGCCTTTGCCTTCAAGGCATTGAAGCTTTGTCTATATTTACGAGTGATCATGGTCTAACTATGGAATTGGCTCCAACGCCTTTGTGCCACATGTTATGGAAGAGACGCTTGTGCCCAAGAAAGTAAGGCGGCAAATCAGGGCTAACTTGCTTATGGCAATAAGTCAACATATCATGATTTGTTACGCGTTTTCCACGCGCCGTGGGAGATTTGAGAGACTCAGCCATGGACACCCCTTCCCCCCCTCTGTCTTTCGTCTTTATCCTCCGAATTGACCTAATAGAGAGGAACAGAGATCAGTTCGAGACCTAATATAGCTCAGAGTTCTTTGGGCTTCCAAAAGGTACCCAGGTCGTAGCTAGAATTGCATTGCATTGCATATAGTGCCTTAGTTAATGCAGGACCAGATGTTGCCCAACATCTAAAAAAGAATCCTATGAGGTGTCTCAGTGGTCGGACTTATTCTGTTCACCAAGAAAAGGTCCGGAATCTTCATCCCGAAGACATTAAATTGTGGTCTAATGTCCGTTCACTCGTGAACCCATCAGCTATTGGATCTGAGGCCAGGAACCAACAGCCACCCGCGCGTAGCCCAAGGACCCCTGAACTGAAGAGGCAGTGGGTGGCCCCTGGAACGGTCGCTACAGTCCGGTCGCTGGGGTCCATCGAAGAGCCCTGAAAAAAAAAAAGCAATTGGATGTTAGTGGCCGGTGAAGATCCACTTAGACCACTCGGTTGTGGAAATGGGGGAACAGCTGGGCAGAGGATCACAAGGTGATGGGCCGGAGGTACGTATCCATCCGCAATCTAATATCCCGTCCCATCGACAAGACAGCTCAGCTTTCTCTTCCCTTTCCACTTCTACTTCTTTCCTCTCCCTAGGAAGCCCGCATATATTGTCAGTAAAGAAGTCTTTGTAGTCTTCTCCAACTGCTTAATTGCATTGCTTCTTTCTCACGTTCCTTATTTCCGTCTATTTTGTCCTCCTTTACTACCAAGAACCCACCAGCTAGCTGCCAACAAAGCGCGGTTTTGCTGGATAAAAAGGAGACCAACCCCAAGGTAAGATTAACCAATTCCTATTTCTGCCCCTACCTACCCTTGACATAGAGTCCCGTGGCTCGTGCTGTTTCTTTCCCTGTTATCTATTGTTCATCCTGGAATACCAGTCAAGCTTGGTCGTTGGATAGCTGATTTGAACTCCCGTGCGACGCCTGTATATGCCCATTGCGCACTGTCTCTGTCCTTCCTTTTGCTAACATTTCTTTCTCATACAGAAAGCTACTTATAATACCTATTCCATCCTGCAAACATGTCTGAGTCCGAGAGCTTTGACGCCGTTCAGCATGAGGAGGGCGTCGCTTCTTCATCTGAGGCGGCCCCTACCGAGCCCGAGAGCCCCCAGGCGACAGCGACTCCTGCATCCCCCGAGACACCAGTGAAAGAGCAGGCCAAGGAGACTGCAGGGGCAAAGCCGACTTTGAAGCAACCTGGAACGACCTCTGCGATCGGTACTCGTAGACCTGCCGCTACATCTACGACGGCCAAGCCCACCACGACTAGCACTCGTGCTCCTGGCGGTCTGAGCAAGCCCCCGACTCGACCTCCTACCTCAACTGTTCGCCGTCCCCCGACCGCGAGCTCCATTTCGAGCCACAGAAGCCGGCCCAGTATGAGCGCCAGCGAGGATGACAAAAAGTCCACCACCTCTAGCGCTTCTTCTGCTCGAAGGACGAGTTCCATCGTGACTAGCCCTGGCAAGACTGCTGAGAGGAGGACCATTGGCACCACAGGTTCGACAACGGCCACCCGAAGAGCTGCGTCTACAACAACCACGGCCCCACGAACTGCCACCAGCCGAACTTCTGCTACTCCTCCCAGTACCGCAACGCGAACGCCTGCCACTCGAACAACTGGCACAACACCTACAGCCAGTAAGCGACTCTCTACCTCGGGATCCCTGACTGCTGCTTCGCGAACCGCGACTCGACCCACTGCTCCTTCTGCGGAGGCTGCTAAAGAGATCGAGGCGCTCAAGGCCAAGCTGGCTGAGGGTGAGACCGAGATTGAGACCCTCAAGGCCGAAGTTAAGACTTCCGAGGAAAAGATTGCCGAGCTCACTGAAAAAATGGGCAAGGAGACAGAAGCTACCGAGACCGACGATAAGCCTAGCCAGGGCAACGACGAGGCAATTGCTACTCTCAAGTCTGAACACGAGTCTGCCATCGCTGCTCTCGAGAGCCAGGTTTCCGAGGCAAACGAGAAGCTCCAAGCCGCCGAGAGCGATCTCGAAAAGCTTCGAGTTGATCTCGATTCTGCTGTAAGCGCGAAGGAGGCTACCGAGACCGAGCTTGATTCCTTGAAGAAGCAGCTCGAGACCGCTCACACTGAGAATGAGGAGAAGCTGAACTCCAGTCAGGAGGCACTCCAGAAGGCCATTGAAGAGAATGCTACCAAAATCGAGGAGCTCAAGGCTTCTCTGGAGGCTGAGAAGGCAGCAGCCATCGAGGCCTTGGAAGCAAAGCACAAGGAAGGTCTTGAGAAGGATCAAGCTGATGCTTCCTCTCAAGAGACCGCTTTGGCCGATCTCAAGGCGAGCCACGAGGCTGGGACCGCTGAGCTGCAGAAGAAGATTGATGAATTGACCTCTTCTCAGTCTGCCCTCGAGTCCGCTAACGATGATAAGCTCAAATCTGAGCAGGAGGAGCACCACTCCAAGATCTCCGCTCTCGAGGCTGAGGTTGCTGAGTTCAAGGTTAAGCTCGAGACTGCTGAGAAGGACGCCGAAACGGCCAAGTCTGAGATCGAGTCACTCAATGGAGAGATCGACAAGCTTCAGTCAAGCTTGACCGAGAAGGAGTCTGAGCTCGAGAGTGCCAAGGAAGATCTTGTCAAGGCTCAAGAGGAGGCTGCTTCTCTCAAGGCCGCTGCCGAGGAGGCTCAGAAGTCTCTTGCTGAGAAGGAGGACGAAATCGCCAAAGTTAAGGAGATGCACGAGGAGCGCATGAAAGACATTTCTAAGGATTACGAGACCGAAATCGAGTCTCTCCGTGGAGATGCCTTCTTCAAGGGCAAGTACGAGGAGCTTGAGGCCCAACACAACGAGCTTCAGTCTACCTCTTCACAGGCCGTTGAAGGTCATAGCAAAGCTCTTGAGGCCGCCAAGGCCGAGCACGCCGCAGCCGTTGCCGCTCTGGAGGAGAAACAAGCCGAGTACCAGAAGAACCTCGATGCGCTCCGTGCCAGCCATGCCGAGGAACTCGAGTCTGCGAAAAACTCTGCTTCCGGTGACCACGATGCCCACATTGCTGAGCTCGATTCTCTCAAGGAGAACCATGCGAAACAACTGGAGGTAATGAAGAATGAGGGCGCCACTACCCATGCTGATGAGCTTGAGTCGCTCAAGGCTGCCCACGCCAGTGTGTTGGAAGCGCTCAAGAAGGCCCACGAGGAAGAGAAGGAGAAGCTGGTTACTGGTCATCAGAGTGAGCTGTCCTCCGTCAAGAACGCCAGCGAGACTTCTCACGCTACCGAGATCGCCAAGCTTATGTCGGAGCTCGACAATGCTAGAGCATCTGGCGAGAGTGCTCATGCAGCCGAACTAGAATCCTTCAAGGCCAAGCTCGAGGCCGAGAAGAAGGCGAGCGAGAAGGAGCATGCTGAGGCCTTGGCCAAGGCTCAAGCAGGAATTGATGCCGCCAAGAATGCAGGCGACGAAGCCCACGCTGCTGAGATCTCGAAACTCAAGATTGACCTTGAAGCGGCGAGGGATGCCGCCCAGAAGTCTTTGGAAGCCGAGTTGGAGGCTTTGAGGACCGAGCTTGAAGAGACCAAGAAGGCTGGCGAAAGCAAGCACGCTGAGGAATTGGCCAGCCTTAAGGCTGAGCTTCAAACAGCCAAGGACGAGGTTGAAAAGGCCCGCGCGTCGAACTCGGAAGCTATCGAGATGGCTCGCTTCGAGCTTGAGAAGGAGCATGCTGACGAGGTCGAGAAGCTTCTGTCCTTCAACGGCGAGGTCATGGAACGTATGAAGAAGGAGGGCGCCGACGCCAAGAAGGAGTTGGAGGAGCTGACTCGTGTTAATACCAAGACCATCGAGGATATGATGGCAGAGCACAGAAACAACAACGTTCACTTGGAGGAGAAGCTCGCCCAGCAGGCCGCCTCCAACGCTGAACTCGAGACTACTCTGCAGGCTGCCCATGAATCTCTTGAGAAGGCTCAGCAGGAGGTTGAGGAGCTTTCTCAGCAACTCGCTCAGGAGAAGACAGAGCGATTCACTGCTCTTGCCGAGCTTGAAGACGCGAAGAACAACAAGCCTGACACTTCTGAGACTGATGCTCTCAAGCGGGAGCTTGCCACGTTCAAGAAGTTCCACGAGGATGCCCTGGCCGGTGCTGATGCTGAACTCAAGGGAACACAGAATCAGCTTGAGGATGCGAGGGGCAACTTGACAACCCTGACTCAGGACCTCACCCTTGTTCAGAAGGAGCTCGAGGCTATCAAGGCTGAGGCTGACGCAGGCAAAAAGACCGCGAGTGCAGACTACCAAGACCTTAACGACAGCATGACTGCGCTCATTGAGGAGGCTACCAGCAATGCCAAACAGCTTCAAGCAAAGTTGGAAGAGACTGTTGCCAAGGTCCAGGATAGCGAGAAGCAGATTGAGATTCTCGAAGCTCAACTCAAGGTTAAGGATGCTGAGATTGCCGAGGCAAAGGTATGTCTCTGTGCTCGGACCTTTAAAGATATGTTGACTAACGAATGAAAAGGCCAACGCTGCTGCTGCCAAGCCCAAGGGACTCGCAGCCAGCAGGTTTGCCAACGCAGAGGAGGGCGACGACGCCGCTGCTGCGAAGGAAGATGCAGCGGAAGGTGAGGAGATTGACGACCATTCCTCAGTAGCACTTGCTTCGGTGCGAAAAGCCCCTGCATGATGCCGCCGCACGATTTCCATATGTGTCATGCGGATTCTGGTCTGCTCAAGGCTAACACTATGCGTTATAGATAAGTAAGGCCAGGCTTACAGCTAAGCAAATGGATACCCTCGATAGGGAAATGAGGGATCGCAACTTGCAGTGAGTAATACATTTCGCTCCCGAGGAACGAGCTGACAAACTGACACAATTTCAGACTGTTGAAGTCCATCACGGATGTCAAGTCACCAAAGCTGGGTAGTGAGCATCACTACGAGCAGCAGCAATTCGAGCAGCAATACAGCTAAAGGGGGGCATGCCATGCGATGCAATTCCGTTTCTGTTGTGACTTTTACCATTTAGTTCTCTGTAATACCCGCGGCTTGATTGCAGAGCCGCAATTTTGCTTATTGCTTTCATCACGCACAACATTGTCGACAAGACTCGTAGGATATTGGGGTACAATGGAGGTGATTAGGCTGTCGAAGACGTTGATATGTAACCAGAGAAAGAAGAGAAGACGTGGAGCAGGATGTTGTCTGTGTTTTGCGAGTTACATAGAGTGTCTGCACGACAGCGTCGAGAAATAATGATACCCTGGATTATTTCAACGTACTCGAGTGCTCTATCTGCTATCGTGACGCCATGCCTCAGATCAGATGAGAGCGATGAGCTTCGAGTCTTGGCATTCTGATGGACCGAACCTTGTTGTTCTCGTCTAAGAGTGAGCGCTGTAATATCTCCGCTCTGTAACTGCATATTGATTGCCTTGATGCAATAGCCAATTATGCCGCCGAACAGCTCACCCAAGAGCGGAGACAGGCTCATGCATTTGGCTGAGGCACGATGACGTTCACGGAACTTCACGTGGGTGTAAAGTGTTGGATGAACCATGTATGCATGTGCTGTACACTATACTACCTATAAAGTAACTGTCCCCTCACGACAGATCCCACGCAGTCTCAACATTTCTGAGGGTTGAGGAAGCCCGCAGCTGGTCCGTTACTCATCAACTCAATTGTTGCACAACAGACAAGACAATATGGACGGCTACACTATCCCAAACAAACCCATCGCCAACAAAGACTCGATCGTGGCCGGTGACCAATGGCGCTTCACCTTGATCAATGACATGGTCCTCCGCTACGAATGGTCTGAAGATGGCGTTTTTGAGGACCGCCCATCGACCTTTGCCCTCAATCGAGAATTCCCTACCCCGAAATTCACAGTCTCTGATTCAACTGATCAGCTTGAGATCAGAGCGGATTCTTTCCAGGTCACATACAACAAGAAGCGCTTCGACCGCTACGGCCTCGTTGTCAGCTTCACCAACAAGAACACCCTTTGGGGCGCTGATTGGCGATACGGGGAGACGGTTCAGAGCCTGGGAGGCACGGCGAGGACTCTTGACGGGGTCGATGGACGATGCGAGCTTGAGCCTGGTATTCTCTCCAGAGCCGGTTACTCGGTTCTCGATGACAGCAACTCAATGCTCTTCGACTCTTCTGGTTTTGCAGCGCCTAGACGACCTGGCGACCGCATCGACGGTTATCTCTTCTCGTACGGCTACGACTACAAGGCCGCCATGAAGTCTTTCTTTGCCATCTCCGGAAACCAGCCGCGCCTCCCACGCTGGGCGCTGGGAAATTGGTGGAGCCGTTACTATCCCTACACTGACGACGAGTACTTGAAGCTCATGGATAAGTTCGAGGCCGAGAAGGTCCCGTTGTCGGTGGCTGTTATCGACATGGACTGGCACCAGGTTCACGGCGACCATGTCCCTCATGCGGGTTGGACGGGCTACACTTGGAACAAGGAGCTCTTCAAGGACCCCAAAGCCTTCACCAAGGCGCTGCATGACAAGAAGCTCAAGGTAACTCTGAACGACCATCCGCATGGTGGTGTTCATCACCACGAGGATCAATATGAGGCAATGGCCAAGGATTTGGGGCACGATACTTCTGATAAGGCGCCAATTCTCTTTAACCCAGCCGATCCCAAGTTCATGCATTCCTACCTGAACACGCTGCATCGCAGTCTCGAGGACGACGGATGCGACTTTTGGTGGATTGACTGGCAGCAAGGCCCGTACAGTCGTGTACGGGGCCTGGACCCTCTGTGGCTTCTCAACCACTACCATTTCCTGGACCACGAGAAGCAAAAGGGCGACGGAAAAGCCATCATCTTCTCGCGCTTCGGAGGTCCAGGAAGCCATCGCTATCCCGTAGGCTTCTCGGGTGATAGCATCATGACATGGGAGTCGCTTGAGTTCCAGCCCGAGTTCACGGCAACAGCGTCCAACATCGGTTACGGATGGTGGAGCCACGATATCGGTGGCCACATGGGAGGTTATCGTGATGACGAGCTTGCTACTCGTTGGGTGCAATATGGCGTCTTCTCACCCATCATGCGACTCCATTCGCAGAACGGCTTGTTCACTTCCAAGGAGCCCTGGCTTTACCGCCCCGAGTTTACAGATGTGATGAACAAGTTCCTGCAGTTTCGGCACCGCCTAATTCCATACCTTTACACTATGAACTGCCGCTCGCCGTCGGATGGTGAACCCGTTGTGCAGCCTCTATACTGGAAGTTCCCTGAGAGAGACGAAGCTTACGAGAAGCCAAACCAGTACTACTTTGGATCGGGGCTTATGGTTGCACCCATTGTGAAACCTCGCGACAAACGAACAAACCATGGCGCAGTCAATGTTTGGGTTCCCCCCGGACGCCATATTGACATCTTCACTGGCGTTATCTACGACGGTGATCGTGATATAAAGATGCACCGAAGTATCAAGAGCATGCCTGTCCTTGCACACGCGGGCGCCATCATTCCCCTCGATGGGGATTCCGCTCCCAATAACGGAGGCGAAAGCCCCAAGCACTTTGAAGTTCTTGTTGCCATTGGCAAGGACGGTAGAATTTCCATCCAAGAGGAACCCGACAATGACAAGAATGGAGGAAAGGGCTCTAGTCAGAGCTGCACTCTCGGTTACTCCCAAGCAAGCGGAAGATTATACTTCGAACCCAAGGGCAAACCATGGACTGTCAAGTTCCTCTCGGTGATGGAGAAACCAAAGGACTTCAAGGTTGTTGAATCTTTCGAGAAAGAAAACATTTCTGGTGTCGAGACGCACATCGACGATTATCCCAACGTGCCTGGTCTGGTAGCTCATATCCCTGCGCTTCCCGGACATTACGAGAACGTGTTTATCCAGCTCGGCGATGACCCCGAGTTGAGCGTGCTTGACCCATTGAAGCGTGTCCAGGATCTCGTCCTGGATTATCAGATGGACATGTGGGAAAAGACGAAGCTGTGGAGAGTCGTGACAGCATCTGAACCTACAGCGGTGAAAATCGGGCAGTTGATGGCTCTAGGCCTGGATGAGGAGTTGCTCGGGCCTATTATGGAATTGCTCATGGCTGATAGTCGATATCAGACAATTTCCAACTGACGTGCCTGAGAAGATGCTCCTGTCATACAAGGCACAGTTTTCAATAACTACCAGATTTCAGATGTAACAGATCCATAACACTATTTTCTAGGCCCAATAGAGCCTAAACACTATAGCCTTAAGGATATCTATCTATGGAAAGTATATAATCGATTAATATACTGGGGCATGCTCCCGTCAGCTTCATCATAGAATCCCACGATGCAATAGTTAAGACAGTCTCGATGGGCGCTATCCTGGAACCCCCTTCCCTCGGTAGGCAGCTCCTTCACTTTCTAGGTCTAAACAGCGGTCCTCCTTCTGATCTTCCTCTTTAATCTGTGCTTCCCGTTTAGCCTCCCTCCGTCCGGATCTGCCAGAGCGACGTAGGCTCAATAACCTGGCAAGGCAGGTTAAGATGAAATATGGCATCTCCATGAGACCTAATTGTCTCTTGAATGTGCTCATGCCTGACTCTGAGGTCCCCGAAGTCCAACGAATGGAGCTTGGCTATATCCTCCCATGCCTCCAGGGCTTGCAGGCTGACCTCGAGGTCCCATGTTCCTCGCCAGGTAACTTGGGCATAGTGCTTCGTCCTGGTGTACATAAATGCGCAAGCTTCTCCTCTGTTCCCACTCCACAAGACCAGAGTAGTCAGCTTCGGCATTCGCAATGAGAGCTTCGCTGCGACGCTAAGTAGGCGGTTGATGCCCTTCTGCTGAGGCTTTCCACCTTGTAGAAGATTTGATGTCAGGGCCAGAGATTGCAGGTCATTCCAAGTCCATTCTCTCTCACAAGCCACGAAGAAGTCCTCGGCATCGATAAGGAATGAGACAGCAAGTTCCTTGAGTCTCAAACTTGCCTGAGCGAGGTTCTTACTATTGCTGGGGGTGTTGTCGAACGGCCTACGCATTGGATTCCACAGGTAAAAATTATAATCTGGATCTAGATGGAGGCTTCGTGTGAGATATTGGTTGAAATCTCGAAACAGAATCAGTCTTTTGAGTGTCTTGGGCAGAGGCATGCCGATCACTCCTGGATAACCTATGAACAGGTTGGTTAGCAGACGCCCAGTATGGAGAGAGTCACGCACTTGGTCGTCTCAACGCCTCCATATAACCCCAGAGACGGGTGTTTGTATATAGTTGTAGCCACGGCTCGTAAATAAGGTCGGTCAGGCGGCCCAATTTGGACAAAAGCAAGGCTAAGTGGCTGGGTATAAGGCAATGGCGGAATTGCCGACGGATCATTAAGCAGGTGACTGCGTTGACGCAAGGAAGAGCTTCCGGATGGTACTCCAAGGCAATAGGCCCAAACAGCCGCTGCATTGCAAAGAAAGGAGGAGGTTTCACCTGGCGGCCATTCTCCCAACCGTGCTTGGGGTCGTGCCAACCACGATGCATCGCTCCCAAGGGGACAGTTGAGTCTTGGCCGTGAGTATCGCGGTCGTCAAAGCGAAAGTTCTTGAACCAGTGCTCCGAGTGACTAGCAGACGTCGCGTGGAGCTCCAACGTCAAGGGGCCCGTTGTCTCCCAAGTACTGAGAATGCTAAAAACCTTGTGGATTGCCCAGCTCATAAGACGGTCGTCGTTCGAAGTCAGGGTCACGGCATGGCCCTTCTTGCAGAGAGTGCACTTGTACTCGGATAGATCAACATTGAGATAGATATGCCTCACAAGGTCTCTCTGTCGAACCACGGCTAGCTCAAAACCCTCCAAACAAGATGATCGAAGGCTTAGCTTGGCCATGTTTCTTATTCCGATGATGCTGTGCCACTCTTTAGATACAGAGGCTAAAGAAGACCAGCGTGGATTTCTCTGGTCCACCACCGCATTCAGAATGTTACGGCGAATCTCTAGCGGTAGATGCAACCACCTGAGGCGGCCTGAGCTGCGAAGTCCCATTTTGCGCTGTTGCGTCGTTTGGTTGACCATGATGGGAATGTAAGGTAACGAAACATGAAGACAACTTTGTACCTCTGGAAGGGCTGGCAGATCCATCATTTATAGAAAGAATTTGAGAGTAAACTTTTCATAGATTCAGGCAACAATACTTTGTGATGAGCATCATTTGATAGGGGTTCAAAGGTTATCTATTCTATAGCCACTTAAAACCTAAGGAGATGGTCAGTGGCCACCTTGCATGTTTGACGAAAGCTTTGCATTGAAGTTTATTTAACCCCAAGGCAAGCTTTGCAGCCTGCATATAAGGTTAGTTACTGGGGGGATTATATCGGTCAATTGTGATTCTAAATTATTGAGAGGAGCATCTGCGTTTGATATATTAGGCATAACATCTTATTATGTAAGGAAAAACTATGTCTTAAGCAAAACTCTTGTACATAAAGGGCATAAAATCTAATAACCGAGTAGTTGGATGATATGGAATTTCCATGAGAAGCACATTTCAGCTTGTGGCAAGTGGGGCAAACTCAACCCAAACATCGTCACTTTGTGACCCAACTCACCATGACAACGAGGCTCAGAAACGCAAATCCCTGCGATGGATGCGCTTTGCGGCGCGTGAAATGCGAGGAAGGGAAGCCCTGCCATGAGTGTCGCGTTAGAGGCATCGAGTGCACGGCTTTGAGGACCCGGAAGAAGCGTGGGCCCAAGAATGGAGTGAGAAGCAGTACTAAAGAAAGAGTCGAGAAGTTTCAACAGAGCATCAAAGACAGAGAACCTGCTGACAATCATGGTGATGCCCCAACTCAGTCCGAGCCTTCCACCTTCTCACCTCGGCCGCCTTATCGCATACCGCTCCATGAATATCAACGGTTCCTCGACATCTCCAGACGGCTCACATCATCCATCTGGATGGTCATAAATCCCGACGATCTCTTGGCCAAGATGACCGAAAATTCTCACGACCATGAATCTCACGCCCTGGCAGCCTCGCTATGTGCCGCCACTATAGCTCAGCTTCGACTCCCGGAGCACGTTGGGCCGCGAAACACCACATCGTCTCTTCAGTTTGCTACGGAATGTCTTCAACTACGAGAACTTTATGATTATCGTGAGAGTTACAGTCTTGCATCAGCTTTGATACCTTTCTTTCTCCACGTTTATCACTCCAACGGTAACAAGCTACGCACCGCTGGCCTTTTCCTAAGAGAATCTGTTACACAAGTCCAGCTTATGCAACTTGGGGATCCAGAAACATATGCCGATCTGAGCAAGCAGGAGCAGTCTCTTCGTCTCCGTATATACTGGCTTGTTCTTATCACTGAGAGGTACAGTACTCCCGTGGGGGTTTGTCAAGCTGGTCGCTGATGTAGTATCCCAGAACATACTCAGCGCAGCATGGGTTGCAAGCAGTTCTCCAAGCCATCGACGTCTTCCCCGACACACAAGACGATATGACCGATGAGCGCCGGGTGCAAGCTTTCGTTTCCCTCACGAGGCTATTCGCCTATCTTGAGAGCAACTTGACAACGGTATCCTCTAATCAGCAGCCACTTGAAAGGCAAAAGCTGGTCTCTTACCAAGCCGCATTGTGTCTTGACTCGCACGATCACGCTGCTCGTGAAGCTCAACGAGTCGATCTTTTCGTCACGCGCCAATGGGTCAGACTCATTTTATGGGAGTATACAGCACGCCACTTTGCAATGTCTTGTTACCCGGACGACGAGGCCTTCTCCCTCTTTCTGCCCGTCAAAATTGGCCACAAGATGCTCTCTCTTTTTTCCATGGTTACGAATGCAGCTATAAAAACACACGGGTATGGCATAGTAAGTGGCAATGACTGCCAAAGTTTGGAACGAGTTTAACGTAGGATATCACAGGAACTCAAAGTATTTCGACTAGCCGATGCGATGCTTGATATCGTTGCATGCACACCCTTTTCGGCCCATGGTAGCGGTATGCTTGTGGGCGCAGGAGATGTCCTGAACTCGTTGCAGCACGTTTTGCACTCT
The DNA here is from genome assembly GCA_012977755.1 of Fusarium nurragi. Classification (NCBI taxonomy): domain Eukaryota; kingdom Fungi; phylum Ascomycota; class Sordariomycetes; order Hypocreales; family Nectriaceae; genus Fusarium; species Fusarium nurragi. The sequence continues at coordinate 89,639 of JAALXI010000261.1, read as the reverse complement.
GTGGGCGGGCCTGAGTCTGGGTTTCTGCGGAAGATACAAACTCGAATGTCACAACTCGAATTAAATACTGGATCATGGCCACATCTTGCTATTTCAGACACAGAGGATCTAGTGGACGAGATAGAGAACGATAACAACTAATGATTACGTCCTCCTTTTATTTCCAGCAGGAAGTGGGTGGAAATGAAATTCGCATACTATATATACTGAGAAATTTACAATAATTTAGGATACTCTTAGAAAATATATCTAATACCTTAGTATAGTTTAGAGTAGCTTACAGTAGTCTTAGTAATAATAAAATAAAACTCTTTGAAGCTTAGATGTAATATAGAGTAATAGAACTTGGCGGTGCTGGTCTTATTCCAAGGCGCCTGCCTATTTACCAACTAATTCCTATAAGCCTCCTGGCCAGGATGGTGGCATCTGGTGGTAAACTGATAAAGAAGGATATGATTTGGAATCCCAGAGGAATTCGAATTGTACTAAGACAATTGAATTAAATATGTAAATCACGTTCTGTTCAAGACGAGGGAGAAAAGAAAGAAATCTGGCATGTACTTGATACTAATTAAACTCGAGGCAACTATCAAACTAGCCCTTCCCCTGTGGCTTAGTTGGCTAAAGCGTCCGACTGTTATTCATAGACAATCGGGAGATCGGAAGTTCGAGCCTTCCCGGGGGAGTTATCTTTTGCTTTTTGCAACGTGTACCAATTAGTTTTCTTTTCTTTTTAATTATATAATGATATTGAAAACACGGTAACTTGTCATTCTCTTGGAAGATAAATACTTGGTGAATGCGGCTTGTAGTTTGAATACTTGGTTTATAAAATGGTGTTACAGTATCTAAGAACTTCATCTAATTCTTCCCCATATATGCTTTTAGATGCTATAAACCCATTGTATACTGCATTTTCAACATCCATCTTGTTCTAGTCTTGCTGTACTAAACAGTGTTGAAAGACTCTTTAGAACTTGTCACAGAGGGCGCTTCCGATGAGAAAGGTAAGGAGGATGGGTTTCTGTATAAGCATGATGGCGAGAGAGTATAAGTAGAAGGACTGGATGTGTATGGTGCGGGGCTGGGAAAGACTGTTGATGATCTGATTTGACAAAGCGGATAAAATCAAAGCTGACAATAGAATGGAGAAGGATCTCTTGAGAGTGAGACTGAGAGTGTGAGTGAAGAAGCTGAGATGATAAAGAGCACTCTGTAACAAGACTCACCGAGAGTTCTTATACTCAGTTTCTTGTTCAAGCTAAGGCCTGCCGCAGCATCTAAGGAGTTCATCGTCGCCTCTGCCAAGATGAAGACCGTTTCCGTTCACGACTGAGTTGCTAGATATGGCAGTTCACAACTACATTGCCTGTGACCTGAAGGATTAACGACGAAGTACGAGATCCTTCTGCTCGAGTTTCATTCAGCTCGGAGACTGTCGTACGTATAACGCAGAGGATCTACGCGAGAAGGATTGCCGCCTGATAGTTGCATAATAGCTTCTTGGCTGAGAACTAAGATATATATGGCTGCGCGTCTGAAGCCTCTAGACCGCTGCTCTTTATTCAAGCATATGGACTATAAGGTCTAAGCCACAAGTATCATACGGATCCTGCTTGAGGTTAAAGGCTAGGCGGCCGAATCGCTGCTCTTGCTAAGGAACATCGAGTTAGGTGACTCTTCCACGTAGGCAAATCAGGAAACAGAATCACTTAACAATACAGCAATACAACTAACTGCGACTATAGGCAGAATGTTACGCCTGCGTGGTCTTCCCTTATGGCAGAACTTTTACTTCCAAGCCTCATTCCTACAGACTATAAGTCCTCTAGGGGTCAAGGTGTACGTTTCCGCCATGCATCCTTCTCGTCATCTCGGTGAGTTTCTCTTTAGGATATACCCAGTCTTTCCGAGAATTTATGTACCCGCCTGTTCAGTATACTTAGACTTATAGATTAAGGCCGCTGGCTTGCTTTGAATCCAGGCTTTATAGAGCTGAGGTTCAGGTATATATGTGATACTGTCATAAGCTCTGATGAAATAGTTACTTTACTATTTAGAATCTTATATGATGTTCCTCGATATACTATGTATCTTCTCTATATGCTCGGTTCCTGCTTGCTAGGTTTCGTCTGAATATACGGGGTATATCTTTTAGGGGGATGAGAGTAATAAGAGCAGTGCAGAGAGATTATAAAGAGTAAGATATAGCACAATAAAAAACAAAAGGGATATACCACCGACTTCGTAATATAGAAATAATGAAAAATAAATAAATACAAGGTACTAGAACCTAGATAATAATTAGCCAGAAAGTTTAAACTCTAGAAGGAATAGATAAAGACAACTATCAGTAACAACCAAGTGAAAGACAAGGAGAGATCCCAAATAGAATGCAATGTCAACCACGGTTTATAACTTTTACTGCCCCTGGTAAAATGCTGGTTCTTTTCTCAAATTTTCAACGTCAAGTCTTCATCGTCCACCGCTGCTGCCCACCAGCGATACAATGGTTAAACAGACGATGATTTTACATTGAAGTGCTGTTACGGCCGATTTCTGTATTTACAGAATTATCTACCACTCTAGTATGATAAGCCACCTTACCAAACGATATCCACAGCACCACATGTGTATTAGTTGTTTCACTGGCGGTCACCAGATCCCTGCCTATGTCCCAATGCCAATAACCACGCCCCAAGACAAATGTGGCTCTATATACGGCTGTGAACTGAAGCGACAGGCATTATTTACGACAAAGGCGGCCCTGAGCGACGGAGAAGCGGCAGCTGAGAAACCTTGCCACGGCTTTACCTCATATTCTGCATCAAAATACACAATGCACAGCCTGAGCTAAGACGGAAACAGGGTCTACGTGTCGCTGTAGGCGGCCAGGCTTTAATAAAGATCAGCGAATAGGCATACCCAGTTGTGCCTGCGAAAAGGTGACCATGGAAGGATATAGCCAATGAGGACGTGCTTATCAGAACCCACCAAAACAGGCACAACCGTCCAGTCTAACTCAATCTGTCGACTTGGAGCGCTGTAGGGCTGTTAGCGGTCTAGGAGCTGGAGCTGCGCCTTACACTGATACATCTTGCAGGCTGACAGGGCAGAAAAGGGTCAAGATAATAATGAAGACTATTGTATTTCTTTGCAATAGTGATGTGTATATATAAGTGCCGTAGTTCCATGTCGGGAAGTTTATGTCAACAGAACCAGAATCCTCATCACACCTCTGCACAACCATGGCAAATCCAACAAATGACAACCTTTATGGCTACGATGCTAATAAAATCCTCCCAATTATTGCAGCGGTGATAATCGGGATATCACTTATTGGACACAGTATTCAGAACAGGTGAGTAGCATTAATAATGCTATACTGAGTGGCATCATGCTGACTGAAGTACAGCCGGTACAAGTTCTGGAGAGTAACATTCTTCATGTTCTACGCCAGTCTATTCTTCTTCTTCGGCTGGGTCATGAGAGCCGTCTCTGTGCGAAACCCAGACAGTCTTCCCTTGTATATGATATCGACTATCTTCATCTACCTCGCCCCGCCAGTTTACTCGGCTGCTGAGTACAACACTCTCGGGCGTCTGATGCACTACCTGCCGATGCACTCCATCATCAACCCGAATCGCGTCGTGTACATCTTTCTCTTTCTGGGATCGCTTGTTGAGATCTTTACAGCCATTGGTGCTTCTTGGATCGCAGCAGGCAATGGCAGACAAGACCAGGATCGTTTGAGCTCGGGCGCAACACTCATGGCCATCGCCGTCATTCTTCAAGGCGTGATCGAACTCGGCTTTATCACCATGGTCGGCATTCTCCATCGCCGCTGTTCAAAGGCCAGCATGCTGCCTTCCAACGTACGAACGCTGTTCGTCATGCTCTACGGCACATCAATCCTCATCCTCATCCGCTGCGTCTTCCGCGCCGTCGAGACATTTCAACTGCGGGACATTCTCGCAGGCGGCCAAGACAACAGCAACGCACTCATGAAGCGAGAATGGCCCTTTTACGTGCTGGAAGCCATTCCCGTGGCGCTGTATACCTATTGGATCAACATCATCCACCCTGGACGCTATCTCCCGCACGACCAGCGCCAGTACCTCGACTTTGACGGCAAGAAGGAGCGCATGGGACCAGGATGGATTCACAAGCGTCACTGGGCCATGATGTTTGCAGATCCGTTTGATTTTATTGGGATGTTGACGCTGAAGAAGAGAGATGCGTTTTATTTGCGGCCGAGTGAGTGGCCTGAAACGGAGAACTGCTTTGCTCTGGGCAGGGGTTCGAATGCCAAGCCGGCCAATTACACGGCAGTAGCCAAATACGAGTCGAGCGAGTTGAGGGAGTATCGTGTCTGATGTAATGGCCGAGAATGGGGAACGATCATGATGCATTAGATGCTCTTGCATGGGATATGTTTCTGTTCACTGTGGCTTTCTCTAATATAGGGGTAGTATGTAAAATAGTTAATAAACTCAAAACCCACAATTGTACCAAATCTTAAGTTAAGAGCTAACAAAAACTGCAAACTTCTTCTAATCTCAGCTCACTTAACGTGCTTACAACTTAGGTAGTATTGAATACCTGAGACATACGATAGGAATAGAATTAAACTCGCTGTTAAGCTTACCTCTCAAACTCATTAACCCCCCTCTTGGCCCTCTAAAATTGGGTGGGATAAGGATCATGTCAAGGGAGGATTCTGAGCGTAAAACCGGGACGATCGGTGACTTCATTGCCCAATGCGGCCCCATATTTACCACTCGTTAAGCCCGGCAATGACGTCGCTTGGCGAGCTTTAGCAGAATCTTGGCCTGGCCTTGGCCTAAAGGGGAAGGAAGAAGAAAAATGTCCCGACAACAGCGAGACGTCATTCCTCAATCACTATTGGTATCAGCACTGTAGATGGTGGATTTTTAGTGGCTACACGCTGCGAAGCCCCTGGTTTGGAGCAACGTGGAGCAACGATAACAAGACTGACGGCCTGTTACTGCGTTTTACCGTTGCATTCACCAAAAGCAGTGCGCGTCAGTACCCTCATCAGGATCAGAATCAGGCTACATTATCCTGTCCCAACAGCAACAGCACACAACATTCTTAAATATCACTCTCTCTCAATTTAAACTTTGCCACTCAATCGGGCCCTTTTCTGATCCGATCCTCCGCCCTATTTCCAAATTCTTCCTAGAACTATCCTGTCTAGTCTTGTCTAGCTTAATCTCTAGACTCCCTTACCATCTCGACCCGAGTTCATTTCTTTTCCTTCTTCCACCCCATTCACTATCAAGCAAACATCAAAGTCAAACCATTGTAAACAAACACTTCAACCCCTTACTCAGCGATCATGCCTGAAGTGCGAAGGGGCAGTCTCGCGCCCCCGTCCGACTCGCCGCTCTCATCAGAACCCGTCCTGGCTCGTCCGCCGCAATCTCATCAATCATCAACCGATCGCGTCCGGTTCAACATCCCTGAGGAAGACGCAGCATCACCGTCGCAACCACGAGAGCCTCTTGACTCGGCTTTTGCGGAGATTCCGCGTCGAACATCTGATGGCCCCAGACGAAACTCGGAACTCCCCAGGCAGAGTTCAGATCAGCGACGGAGCCTGTCCTATGCTCAACGCCCTCAAGCTGAAGCATACTACGATTCTCGAGCAGCGACTCAAAAAGAATATCGACGACGAGCCACGACTCTTCTGGAATACTATGATGAAAACCCACAGCTGTTGCCGCAGCTTCCGTTTACTTGGCATCATGGATGGAGGCGCTGGAGGCTTTTCATTTTTGCGTTCCTCGTTTTCGTCGACGCTTCCGCGGTTCCGATCGCTCTCTACTACGGTCTGAAATACGCGGGAGATGTGGAGGGCTGGATCATCTTTGCCGTCGTGACAACAATCTGGGGTGGTCCCACGTATCTCGAATTCGCTCTCCGCACCTTCCGATTGATCAAGGTGGACAGGTTCTACCGCCCCCTGGGAACGAATTATCGGTGGTGTTTCGACATGCTGACGTACTCGTCTATCCTTACTATCTTCGTCGTTACTGCTCTGTTCATCATTGGCAGTGCTCCTCATAACGTTTGGTTGAGGGTTCTGTGCATGCCTGCCCCGGCAATTCTATACTGCTATGGCGGTACTCTTTTCCTTATCACTCTTTATCACCAGATGAACTGGCCCGCACCCTTTCGAATCAGCTCAACTGCCAAGGGAGAAAGAGTATGTCCCGAAAAAGAAGTCAGCAATTGTCATTGTACTAATTCTATCGCAGGTCCTGCCAGGTGCATACTATTTTATCGAGGATGTTATTGCGGTCAATGGCCTTGGTGGCCGGCCCTACCGCGAGGCTTTAGCAGCTCGTTACAAGGCCAGCCCTCGCTTCCGGCAGATGATCTACAAGCAATCCTGGTTCTGGTCCATCCCCGCGCTGGTCCTCGCCGTTCCTCTGACCGTCATATCCGTCATTCCCCAAGTTCCAGCTACTGGTGCCTACGGTGTTGCATGGGCTGTTCCCTTCCTGTGGACAGCTCTCTGGGGTGTTATCACTATCCAATGGTGCAAGAGAGACATGAAGCAAGAGAGGGAAGAGTGGGAGCGTGGCGTTAACCCCGAGCAGGAGATTAAGAGAAAGGGATCGTCTATCGAGACAGCATAAAGCGACTGGGATATAGCTTCTGGGTGATTTAAAAGCGAGCATGATGGCACATACCACGTTTAGCCTTAGGCGTTTGGGCAGAAGAACATCAGTAATGATCGGAATGATTGTAGCCACAGGCACATTTTGAGCATAATTCCGTTACACATCTGTACATCACGACTGATAGCATACGAACATGAAGAAAACTGTTCTCACAATTCCTTCTCGTGTTCATCATTTTTGTTGACCCTCAGACATCCATCCTGATACTTCCGAAGGATGGCGCCACTAGAAGGACGCGTGGCTGTCACCCCCTCATGTCAGTGTCATCTCAGCGCCGATGGCACAGCCTAGTCTTGGCATCATTCATTTTGCAGCTCGGCGACTGGCTTTCTCAGTGAAGGTCTCGCGGAGAATGAGATGTCCGTAGGGAGTGACATGCGACACGGGCCATGCCGACGTCCCATGACTTTGACTCCCGACGAAGCCGCAGTGTGTGTTAGGTCGGTGCGATGCCACAATGTAAACGCGCGTCAACAAAGGACTACGGTATACTTGATGGGGAGATCTGTTCGTAAATAATGTATTTCTACTTCCCATTGGGGTTTTGCAATCCTGTTATCGATGCTAGAAGCCAGGTGTTTCGCATGTTGATGGACGGTCACAAGAGGAGCCGGTATACCTCAAAACTGCCTCGTATGCTCACATGCTAGCCACCACGACTCAACCATAGGATCTCTTAGATAGACTTCTCTCCTGTGATCCTGACAAACTCTCCCTCCAAGTCTTTCCAGACTTTATCGACAATACCCTCCTGTCGATACCCCTCCAACAGCTTAACCACCTCACTCGACGCACTCTCTCCGTCCCAATCAACACTATAAACACCACTTCCCTTAACCCCATCTACACCAACCGCAACCTCACCATCCTCAATACCATTACCACCCTGTCCCTGCCCCTGCTTATCAGGATATCTCCCGCTCAAGCACAACCACGCATGTCTCTCACCGCACTCCTCCTTGGGAAGCCACTGTCGCCGCACAGTCATACTGACCTTGAACCAGTACTTCATAGCCTGCATCATGAGCCCGTCCCCGCTGCGGATGAGATCCGTGTCGACGGAGCCGGGAAAGTTGTGGATGAAGGATACCTCTGGGGCCTGGCGAGCGAGTGCTTCCAGCGAGAGCGTCAGGGCCGAGCACATGTGGCCGCGCGAGTGGTGGATGCTGGTGAAGGGAATGTTGCGGCCTGCGATGTCGTCCGCGAAGAGCTTGCCTTCTTTCGTGCCGGCCATGCCGGTTATTACACGGCGCAGCGACGGGGCGTTCTTGAGAAGAGGGAGCAGGTTGGCTGTGAGACGAGCGCGGGAGTAGATCGCGAGGCCGGTGACGAGAGGGAGTCCCTCGGCAGTATCTAGACGTGTAAGTGCAAGCACAAGCCCTCGACTGACACAGCAGAAAACCTACCAACGCCGATTTTGAGGGTTCCTTGACTCAAAAACAGGACGTTCAAAACTGTTTCTTTCCTTTTGATATCGCGACACACTTCATCCACATTCGTCAACAAGCTCATGTCCTTCTTAACAAAGACATAGCTTCCCTCAGCGTTCAGGCCCTTCAACTCCTTCTGCAATCGATCGCCTGCCTCTTGAGAGCGACCTATGTAGTAGATCCTCGGCCGAGCAGTGTACTTGGCAAAAGCCTTGAGGGCTGTTTCGCCAATACCCGCAGTTGCACCCGCAAAGACGGCTACGAGGCCTGCGGGGAGCTTTGAGACGGCTGAGGCGTTGGTTCGTTGGACGTCGGAGAGGACGACCATGGTTACTAGAATTGATAGCTACAGGAATTGTAGGGCATCACGACTCTTTTATAATTGAAATGGCTTCTATCATTCATATGCTCGCGGTAAACGGCATGTACAATCACTTAGAAGCGTCCAATAGCATCACGATCAGAATACGAAGAGTGGTTAGCGCCGGGCCCTGTAGTAGGCCGTCTCTCGCTGCTATCAGGGGACAGAAGCGAGTGCGAAGCCCTACGATAGCAATACTGCTTTGAACCGCTACGAAGCTCATCTAAATATCCATCCTATGACGTCAATGACTTTCCCGTCAAGGGAGCTATGCCGGGCAACTGTTGTGATAATTGATTAGTCTAAAACCCACATTCCCAAGACGCAAACGTCTCAAATCCTCACACATCCACTGCTCGTAGTATAGCCACGAGATCCAAAACGTGAGGCCGACTGTATTCAGGCAAGTAAATTAAATATGCAAAAATACTCATGCATTGTCTCGGGAGCTGCAGCCCACTGCTCATATCAACACAGACGCTATTCCTATGATGCACCCCCCAATGTATCAAGATATTGCATCAGAAAAGAATACAAATGAAACAACAAGAGCGTAAAACGCCGTGTCCTCAAGCCTGACTCAAACCAGGCCTTCCTTTACCCTCCCAAGGGCCTCCAATGCCATGGTGTTTGTTTGCTAAGTCGTTGGTACAAAAGAAGTTGATATATAGTACGGTGACAAAGGAAAATGTGTTTCGGGTCGGTTATGTCCATGTCTGGTCTCGTCTCGTCTCATCGTTGATCGGCCAACTCGATAGGCCGCATCATGCATTATGAATACCGCTCATGAAAAGTTACACATCCCCCAAGATGAAGATATAATGCCGTGACCCCCTTTTTACACCAACCCCTCATCTACCCAGTTTCCTCCTCATACAATGTGTCCGCCTTGTACATCCCTAGTTCATTGCTTGGGGCGGGGAGGCTCGGCCTGCCATCCGTTGATGTATGCCATCAAGCCCATGCCAAATAGAACAACACCAATTACCGAGGCATAAGGTAGTGTGGCTTGAAGGCGTTGGTCTTGCCCGCGCACACCCTTCTGGCTTGATGGTGTAATGGTATTGGCCCGAGACAAAGTCGGCGCATCCGATGCTGCGTCGTTGGTAGCGGGCTCGACGGCCTCGGCATCACTAGGAGAGCTTTTAGAAACCCCTGAGTTGTCGACAACGCCATTGGCTTCTGTATCTCGCTTCCTTGACCTCGATCGGGCCCTCTCTTCTGCTGCTTCTCGAAGTGCTTCCTCAGCACGAAGCTGAACCACCATCTCAGCCAGCGTCTTCCTATCAGCGTCCCGTTCTGTCTCAACAGTTTCGCATCGCTGCTTCCACTCCTCCATTTGCTCCTTCATATCCCGCATCTGACTCTCCATCATATCGATTCGAGTCTGGAGATCAGCGGCAGTCTCTTGTGCTGTGTCGACAGCGGGGGTTGTCTCATCAGTGACTTCAAGTTCGGGAGTTTCAGGAACAGCATTCTCGTCTTCTAAAACTTCAGGCACTCTGTCAGAAGATTCCGTCTCCCCAGGCACAGCTGATCCGTTCATGTGTACAGTTGCCGACTCTTCTAATCGCTTGGCTAGCTCTTCTGCTTCCTCTCTTGCAAGCCTCTCCTTTTGCAACATTTCTTCGAGCTCACGCATGCGCGCGGTTTGGGAGTCGATGTCGCGCTTAGCGTTGTTAAGGGCCTCTGTGAGTTGAACGATCTGGCTGAGATTATCAGGACGAACAGGTGAGTTGGGAGGACCTGACTTGGGCCGCTCGGTGGGGCCACGCTTGAGTGAAGGTACATCAGGTTTCTCGGGGAGGGGCTGCTGTGGAGGAGGGGCGGGAGGATCAGAGAAGCGCGCTTTGGGGTCAGCGCGGAATGGTGTTCCCATCCCATTTACCATGGGCTGGGGTTTGGGTTGCTCGAGGCCATCGGGCTTCTCGAGGTCCTTGAGGTCGTCCTTGGATAATAAGGTATGGACGAATTGGTTAGTGCGGCCTAGATCCTGCGCCTGAAGTCGAGCATTGCGCATTTCGTTCTAAAAGAATTAGTAAAATGATTACTTTCGTTATGGATCTAAACATACCGCAAGCCGTTTCAAAATTTGATCCGTGGCAACAGGAGTAAGGAAGAAGGGTCGCTGTTGTGGCATGCCATTGGCTTGCATATTCATAGGTGAAACGCCGTTTGGCATTATTCGCCCGTTGCTAGCCATGGAAGCATTGCTGTTTGTACGGCCACGCAACTGCATAGGCCCAGAAGGCATCATCATAGCACCATTGGCTGGGTCGAGGTCGCCAAAGTTCATGTCCATGACATTACTCGACGCGCTCATAAACCCAGCATGCTCAACCTTGGCAGCCACTTTGTGGTGGACCACAGTTTTCTGATCCTCGCTAACAATGTCGATACCGAGTTCAAGATGATCAGAAGTCTGTAGCTCATGTGGTTCGGATTCACGATTTTCTTGTGATAGGCGAGTGCCGTTGACAAAAGTTCCGTTCGACGACTTGACATCACGAATATAGATCTTGCCATTGCGTTCCGCGTATATTTCAGCATGTTGTCTCGACAGCACTTTACTGTCAAAGAAGCCGTTGGTAGGGGTCGGAATGGTTTTCTGGTTTGTTTGTCGACCTATACGGAGGGTCTCGGGAGCAAAAGGAACTGCGATCGTTTTTCGTTCAAAGGTACCGTTGAGAGACAGTAGATATAGAACCGGTTGGCCAGGAGGGACTTGTTCAGCTGCCATGGGACGCATCATGCCTTGGGGCGTCATCGGAACCTGGCCAGGGCCGGCCTGTACGGGCCCATGGGCCGTCATCATGCCTTGAGCTCTACCAGGGGGTAGTCGAGACATATCTTGTGGGAAATCCCCTTTCCCTGGAGGCCAAGGGGTTTTCGGTTGGGGTCGTTTTCGAGGTGCACCGTTAGCCGACCATTGGCTCAGATCTGTGGTTGAGGATAACGGAGTGCCATTGGCGTGGGAACCGTTTGAGGCAACTGTAGTAGCGGAGGAATTCGAAGACGCTGAAGAAACAGATGAGGACGAGTTGGATCGACTGAGAGCCTTGCGCGGCGCGAACAAGCCGATGCCGCCTCGACCTTCTTCTGAATTCATTTGATGATTACCGTTAAGCGTCCCCCATGCTGGTCTTGAATTGGAGAAAGTCGGTGGATTTGCGACTGCAGTCATGAGGACGATAGATGCTCAGCAAGTTGCGGCCGAATAAACGCACGGTCGAGGATATAAAGATGCCGGATATGGGAGATGGACGTGTGCGGGCTCGCGCTCCTGGGAGGCTGATGTCACTCCACCCGGCAAGTTGGAGGCTCAGGGGTCGTATAATAACCGGCTCGAAGATAAAAGTTGCAGATTTGATGAAATGCGCTCGAATTATCAATACTTGAGTGTGGCTTGACGTTGCTGGTGGACAAGAAAATCGTGAGCTCGTGGCTGGGAACAGGTTTTGGTAATGAGGATTGACGATCGGCGATGACCCCGTCGTACCGGGGACAGGTAGTCAAGAGGCGAGTCGGGCCAGCGACGGCCAAGAGGGTGCTTAACTCACCAAGCACGAGGTTATCGCGATGTCGGGACTAGTTTTCAGGTCGCAAGAGACGATGGGGAAGAGGCTAAAGGCCGTGATAGAGTTGATGAGAGGTTGCCGTAACAGTGACAGTATGGGGGAGGTCTCGCTAAGCGCTGCTTGGCGTGTTGGCGTGTTCAAATTTGGAGCCCCCGGTCGGCACCTCTCAGCTCAGGCACACGGAGTACCGAGTACAGTGGAGCACACGCCCAAAGACTCTGGCATGTGCTCACTGCTCGCATAACCCCAGCACCACGGGGACAAAGTTGTAGATGTCCGAGACTGTCTTGCAAGTGACGAGAAGCGCATGAAAAAAAAAATGAACAGTCAAATGCCTCTCGCGAGTCGGAGCCGCGCTGTGGAGACTGATGTTGACCCACGAAGGGGACCACGTGACGATTGCATCACAGTACAGCGATTTCTCTCGCTTCGATACGCACTGTACCAGAGCCTGATCCGTGCTCTTCAATCCCGCACCGACTTTTCCCCGAATCCTTAACCCACTTAGTCGTTAAGCCAATGACAGCAAGCTTCAACAGGTCATAGGATTTGAGGAAAGTCGTCGCAAGAGAGCCTCATCAGCAGTTCTTTGCCTCGCGCCGTATAATTTTGACCATCGTCGCCGACCACAACCGATATTTCACTGCCGAGCTTCAGTACCCGAGCCTCCTACACCCAGTCTCATCACCCAAAATGCCTCCCGTCGCTCCTATGAATGTTGGCCAGCATGGCCCCTCCAACGTGGATAAACGTATGCTAGCATCATTCCCGTCGAATTGGACATTTGGCTGACAAAAATTCATAGTCAAAATGGGTGCCATGATGGGTGGAAGTATGACTTACTCCTTGTTAAGCTCTTGAATTTGTGTTTGAACATCTCTAATATATTACAGCTGTTGGTGTCATCATGGGCTTTGTCTTCGGTATATGTTCTCCGGGCTGTTTGTCTGATTTCACAGCTAATGCTTATTAGGAACCGTCAACATCTTCCGATACGGAGCCGGTCCTAATGGCATCATGAGGACCCTCGGCCAGTACATGCTTGGATCCGGAGCAACCTTTGGGTATTTCTGACTCTCGCCCAATGGCTTACACCAGTGCTAACCAAGACAATAGTTTTTTCATGTCCATTGGTAGTGTCATTCGATCCGATGCCGACCCTAAGCTGCACGACATGTACATGCGAACCCAACGTCGACCCATAATGCTGATGGCCAACCCTGCGTGGAGGAAGTCATGAGATCAACAACAGATCATGCGAGACGAGAGCAATACCCAGTCGACTTCGACGTTCGCCCTGTACAGTCTGGCATCTGATGGCCGCAATCTGTAAAATACATATCAAAAACAATTCCCAAATGGACCAATCTTATTGTCAAGCTATCAGACCCAGAATCGATAGATTGCAGCGGTCCATTCAGTGACAGCTTAATGTCTGACGATGCGAGGGTTTTTTGTTATCCTGTCAGACCGCTGCAGACTACTGCATGTTCCAGGTGAATGCATCAAACGATTACAAGAGCATCATCAAGAGGCGTCGAGCGAACTGTGGCGCTCAATATACTGCTTCAACCGTCTATGTTACATTTTCACACAGGATATGATCGGCACACTATACCCGTATGGCGGCATGGGCGACCCAGCATGCTGGCATACCCCAGGACTGCCGATACGAGGTCACAGCAATCGCGCTGCGACCATGCCGAGCTGGAAGCGTCTGGCGGCTCAAACTTTTCACAAGCTAAAACTCTTTGTTACCACAATTGATAATGGCGCGCTGAGTAGCCAATATACTCGGTCTTTTTTTCTCTCTCATATGGATCTGGCAATCAATCCTGCTCTTACACAACTTGCGCCATGCTTATTTGCGATTGGCCGAGTCTAGTGGCCTGATAGAATTACCTGGCATGAGGACAGCTGAGAGCCAACGCACGTCGTCTAACTTATATGCATGTTGAACAACATTGCGTAATGTCGGGATGTTTCCTTGGGAAATGATTGTGTTGTTACATCGAGTCAGATTTTAACGCACTCTCTCGAAGGACATGATTGTATGCTTTTCAAGCTAACATGCTAACTTAGTTAAGACTTTATTAGCGACCAGTCTACGACCTCGGGATGAAGGAAAACCGTCAGAATTGCCTACATCATGATCCGTCGTCTCAACCTATTCCATCTTCGTGATTTTATTCAAGCCTTCTCCAAATTTTGATCGATCGATCAATCACAATTGGCGCTTTTATAGTGTCTGTTACCAAATAAGGAACACGCCGTCTTACACGCCGTTGGGTGGTCATAACCTTACCGCCAACATTTCTATTGTTGAGCTGCATCGCGCCGCCGCCAATGATAAATGAAGGTGATCCCCCAAACTCGAGATTGCGGCTGAGTTTACCTTCAAGATGTGCCTCATATCTTGGTCAGAATTAGTAGGCAATACAGCTGCCTGCGTGGGACCGTCCAATGTTTGAAGTGTGTTTCTGACAAGATGTGCTATGCTGGCGCTAGCTTATTATGCTATGCTCCCATCACTGTCAGCAGGTATCACGGGCAATATTTTTGTATTTGTTGGTCGACTTGCAGCATGGGGCTCATTAAATCCACTTCGTTTCTTATGCGTACCTGGGCATAAACGGTTTGCCTGAAACGACCTTTTGCAGGCCACCGTCTAGGGCAATCGTTTCCCTTGAGCTAGACAGATGCGATCTGTCATCTAGGTATATCCTGATTATAGACCCCCCAGGGTTCAACACGGGACGTTGAGACATACACGAGATCAAGATACACGAGCGAATGAATGTAGGTCTCGTGTTTATTTTCCGCTTGTCTAAGGTTCAAGTAACTAAGATAGCGTTGGTCTCCGCCACACCCTATATCCCGGTGAAAACTTAAAAATCTATCTCTGATAGGGCATCTACCGTTACGAGTTGTAATTTTGGCTTGCTTATCGTCATCATGGCTTGCAGCTTGTCCTGACGCATGAGGCCCTCGCCATGTGGTTCCATCTTACCGTACTTCTCTTCAACACCGCCATCAACACCATCTTGTATGTGAATTAGCTAGGTTGTCCCAGCCATAGCATCAGTGGCCCAAGGCTGATCCGTATGCAATCGCGAGCTTGTAGCAAAAGAGGCTGGATATCACAGCTTTTCGGTACGTGTCATATCCTAGGATCAAAACGCCTCCTGCAATGGCTGTCGATAGACTAAATTTACCAATGGGCCCCCTAGGATGGGAAGTTTATATAGACTGGTGTCGTTCCTCTAAAGAATGATCTGTCTCACGGTTCAGCCTTCTTAAAAGACTCCTGTTTGCTAGAACCGATTGCCCAGCATGGGAAATACCAATAGCAATCCGTTCGATCTTGGGGATCTAGGACAATTGTCCCAGTTCGAGACCAATGGGTAAAGCAAGATATTTACTAATTTCCTGCTTACATATACTAACCTTTAAACAGGGAGTCTTTGTTTGGTACGCTGGATGCACCAGATCTGCCCAGCTTCCTCACTGACAATCCTACTCCTAATGGCTACCCTTGGAGTACCTTGGACACTCAGACAAACTATTATCAGGACCATCCAAATACCGGTGTCATTCGAAGATACGACTTTACCGTCAGTCGGGGTAAAATTGCCCCTGATGGCTATGAATTGTCCACAATCCTTGTGAACAGACAGTTTCCCGCTCCTCTTATCGAAGCCAACTGGGGTGACACCGTCCAAGTCACTGTTCATAACGACATTGAAGATGAAGGCCTTTCCTTGCACTGGCACGGTATTCTTCAGAAGGCTAGTCCGTGGGAAGATGGCGTCCCCGGTGTAACGCAATGCCCTATCCGACCTGGGAAAAGCTTTACATACTCGTGGATCGCAGATCTCTACGGCACAAGTTGGTATCACTCTCACTACTCTGCTCAAGTTGCAGCGGGACTCTTCGGACCGTTGGTCATATATGGCCCCCAGGAAAGGAAAGACTACGATATTGACGTCGGACCTATCCTCTTGGGCGATTGGTACCACAAAGAGTACTTCGACCTTGTAGAAGAAGTCATGAAGCCCGGTGGCATTGGTGCTGTCTTTTCAGACAGTAATCTCATCAATGGCAAAATGAACTTCAACTGCTCCAACGTGGTACCGGGGGATAAGACGCCTTGCAAGAACAACGCCGGAATCTCAAAGTTTCGCTTCAAGCGTGGCAAAACACATCGTCTACGACTGATCAATCCAAGTGCAGAGGCTATTCAGCGCTTCTCAATTGATGGGCACACAATGAGCGTGATCGCGAACGACTTCGTGCCCGTGGAGCCCTATGATACCAAAGTTGTCACGCTTGGTGTTGGTCAGCGCACAGATGTGCTGGTGAAGGCCAGCGGCAAACTGGACTCCTACTGGATGCGCAGCAACACTTCTGCCATCTGCAGTCTGAGCCATGCTCCAGATGCTCTTGCGGCTATCTACTATGACCGCGCGAACCAGAAAAAGGCGCCGAAATCGCAGGCATGGGATATTCCTGATCCGGCGACTTGCGTCAACGACGACTTGGGTATCACGAAACCTCTGATGAAGCTGCCTTTGCCTCCAGCCGACAAGATTATCGAGCTTGACATGAAAAGTTTCAAGAACGAAAGTAACGTGACACTCTGGTCGCTTGGAGGTGTGGCAGCGAGAACAAACTACAACAGTCCGACGCTGCTTCTAAGCAAGCTTGGTAACCACTCTTTCGAACACGACTGGAACGTGATAAACACTGGCAAGGCGAGGAGTGTGAGAGTGGTGTTGAACAACTTGACGCCCGTCGCGTAAGTCCCCATCAGTCAATTTGCTTGTGATAATGCTGACACCGGGTTTTTTGTCAGACACCCAATGCACTTACACGGCTTCAACATGTACGTCTTACACGAAGGACCAGGGTCCTGGGATGGAACCATCATCAACAAGCACAATCCTCAGCGGCGCGACGTGGTCCAAGTCCGTGGCAACGGGCATATCGTGATCCAGTTCGATGCCGGAGATAATCCAGGTGCGGCTCCTGATTCAGCCTTATGGCAATCCCACCTTCTGTGGTAGCATCACGCTGACACACTCACAGGCGTATGGCCGTTCCACTGTCACATCGCGTGGCATGTCTCAGCAGGGTTGCTCGCGCAGTTTCTTACCAGTCCAGATAAAGTCGAGAAGCTACGCATACCGAACGTAGTGGCCGAGACGTGCCGGCAGTGGGGGGACTGGACACTTTCAAATATCCCAGCCCAGATTGATAGCGGGCTATGAGTGATGTGGCCTGCGATATGCATCAGGAAGAGCGATATATCTCCTTATGCCGGCGTTGCCTCACAACTTATGATTAAAATGTTAATAACGGCCTAAGTTGTATGATCTTTTATGATGTAGTTATGAGAATTTGTGGTAATACGATAAGTTTATTATATTGGGGTCTTACAGCTTAGTCTTGGTTTGGTCATAAGACTTCAGCCTGATGAACCCCCTGGGGTGTCTCCTTCGTCCATGTCATTATCATCTACGCAATGCCGGTGCCGGCTTGTATGAGGATGAGGTAATATTTGGGCCGGTCCTCGGAACTCCGTATTTCTTATACGCAGGTACTTTTGCCAGCTGAGCAAGTTTATGTCACCTCGTATCAAACTCCAGACTGTAATAATCTCGTGAATGACAAGAACATTTCTTAGACCGACTACCGCGTTGATTCTGGCCGACGCAAGCCATCTATATACCCGTACCCTAAAACTGTCGTAAGTAACATAGGAAACTCATCTAGTCGTCTGCCATCAGCATTTGGTGGCAGTAAAATCGTCGCTGTTGACTCAAGTAAAACCACTTTTTGTCTCTGCCTTGCAATACAACATTCGTTGTTAGTCATGTACAAAGATTAAACTATCTCTCTTCTCTTTTTGGAGCTCCCTCCGCAGTCACGTCCTGTGTGGGTTCCTCTTTCAACATCTCTTGTGGTTCCTCTTTGGGTGATTGTGGCTTTGGTGGCTCTGTGACAAGGGGCTCTGTTTTGGCTGCCTCGGCCTTGAGCTCCTCTGGCTTGGGTTGTTCAGTCTTAGGTAGTCCATCTGTCGCAGCTGCGGGATCCGTCTGACAAGCAGCTGCTGTCTCTTGCTGCTTGTCGGCCTCGTTCTTGGGCTGCTCTGGAACGACAGGGTCATTTAGATGCTTCGTCGGCTCCTCCTTTGAAGACATACCTTGTCTTGCCTGTTCTTGCTTGGTATTTGTGTCATTTTTATCATCATCAATAACAACTGCTTCGACCTCAGTTGCCAAGCGTTCAATCTCATCTTGTACATCTTCCTTCTTTCTACCGTTGAGCTGTCTCTCCGCCTCAACGTCACCCACAATCTGTCTCCACAGTTCCTCGAGCTCGTCGCGCCAGCCGAGCTCATCAGCAAACTTGCGAATACCAGCATCGCAGTCGCCCAGCTCGATGACATCGTCGGATCGGCTGCCAAGCTGCCCCACCTTCTCCATGTTGAAGAGTACACGAGGTTTGCCCTCTTGCGCAATACCTGGGAGGGCAGCAAAGGGGTAAACACTCAGACTGGTACCGACGATCAAGACCAGGTCAGCCATGGCGACCTGGTACGTATTGTTGTCGAATGCCTTGGGGAGAGCCTCGCCGAAGAAGACAATGTCTGGTTTGACGAGTCCCTTACAACCTTCTTTGTCGCAGTGAGGAACCTTACCCCCAAAGACGTGCTCCTTCATCTTGTCATCCGGGTACTCTTCCTTGCACTCGATGCAGCGCTGGGTCGCAAAGCTTCCATGTGCCTCAATGATCTTGTCTGAGGGGACTCCGGCTACACGCTCAAGGCAGTCGATGTTTTGGGTGAAGAGCATCTGGAGGAGGCCCTTGCGAGCGAGGAGAGCGATGAAGGCATGCGAGACAGTCGGGTGGAACTTTCCGGGATACAATTCGTTTGCCAGGACGTAGAAGGGCTCGGGATGTTCGCGGAAGTAGGAAATATCGAACACGGCTTCGGCGTAGGGTAGATTGAGGCGGGCTAGATTGGCATAGAGGCCTGTTCCAGGCGATCGAAAGTCGGGAACTAATACACTAATTAGATACGACTGGGGCCGTGGCACTTCTATTTCACTTACTTCCAGCAGCAGTTGAGATGCCGGCGCCAGTCAAGACAACAATTCTTTTGCTGCGACCCGACTTGACATACTCCGCGACAGCGGCCAGGCTCCGCTCAGTGAGTGTTACAGGCGGGCCGGCATAGCTCATAGAGGACTCCTCCTGACCCATTTTGCGAGAAAGCCAGCGAGGGACGCGGGGTCCGGGCTTGTTCTTGTTTTTGCGTCTTCGACCTATTTTGGCGACAGGGGAAGTAAACCTAGCGAGCTTTTACAGTGTTGATGGCGCATGCAGATTGAGGTTGCGAATTGCAGGATGGGAGTCAGTGATAAGGTGGGGGATGATCAGATTTACATCATTTTTTTACTCTGGCGCTTATCGATAAGGTTATAAGTGAGATTCATTCCTACGCAGGCAACAAAGAATTGTAAGGGAGCCTAGGACTAGGCCGTGCTGCTCATACGCCAGTATCCTCAGGCATTGGATATAGCATGTCATACATAGCAACACAGCCGCTTGGCATGAACGCGTGGAAGCCCTCTGAGTGTGGCTGTTCAGTATCATGATTGGGTTAAGACAAGGCACGAACTTCGCAAGGCTTGACCATTGTAGAAATTTAACAGATTGTAAATACAGACCATAACCCCCCTGACAGCAAAAGGCCAGTCAAAGGTCTATAAGCGAAAGTGATAACGAGGCAGCCAAACCGGCCCGCTCCCTATTGACAAAATTCCAGACCCATCCGAGTCCAACCCAGTTCAGTCCTGCACATCAACGCCTAGCAATGCCAAAATACCCTGACGCCCGTTCCCGTCTGTCAAAGTGTCCTATTTTTGTTTAAGTAGACTCACCCATGGCGTTCTCGAGCTGCGGCGAACTGCTCCTCCTGTAGACGAGCAAGTTCTTCCATGGACATGCCACTGTTGGCGAACTTGTCTGCCTTCTTCTCCCGGCCCTGTACACTGTTAGAGATCGTCATATATGGACATCGTTAGTGGTAAACGCACCTTTTGGGTTTCCTTGTGCTCAGCTGCTGCCTCGAGAACGGCAGGGACCATGTCAGTGAAACCTAGTTGCTCAAGAGCTTTGGTAATGTGGTCGCAGGCGATGGTCTTCTTTGCCTCCTTCTCCGAAATCTCGTTTGCCTCTGACGAGATAAGGGTGATAAACTCGACGCAACATTCTATGAGGAGATCACGAGCTTCCTTGGCAAAGGCCACACCTGCTGATGCAGGGAGAATTTCTGACACAATTTTCTGAACAGTAGCTGCAACAACGTTAGCACAAGACTTGTTATAGAGTAGTTGAGGTGGCTTACCTTTGGGGAGCGACAGATCGTCGTTACCTATAAGAGAAGATTGTTAGCCAATGTTCGTGTAGTTGAAACAAGAGCAGACCCAGTGTTCCTGTGTCAAACTTCTGCCAGTACTTAGTCGATGCTGGTAAGGGCATGGTGGAAACGTAGAAGTAGAAAAGTATGAGAGGAATGCAGTGAATTAAACACTGAATGCGATAGCTGGGATGAAAAGAACAATATGAGGAGTCGTTGGATCTTCATAAGTGTAGATAATGAAGTGATGAAAATGCTTTCGAAGGAGAGAAGTATGATGAGAGAAAATTTTCCATAAATACAAAGTATTAAATGTGATGCAGAGCGTCGTGTCTTTACAACAGTGACGCATCGTCGCGATAAACATCACGGGTTGAGAACCAAGACTCAACGGGTGTATAATGGGACACGAGATGTACGAGAGCAAACAAACAAAAGAAAAGTCAGTATCAAAAGTCTTACCTCCAAACTCGTGATCAGACATTTTGTTGAAGGAGTAGAAATCAGTGAATCAGAGTGGTGTTGAGAAGTGATTGCTGTAGAGGGTGTATGTTGGTGTAGAGTATCCGTATACACCAAAGACGCGGTGATTAAGTGCTGGTCGCCGGCGGGGTGCAACGCGATGACAAGGCCTCAGCAAACGAAGAAATATTAGGGAAAAAATGAGAAATTAAAGCAAGTCTATCCCGTGATGCGGATGTCCGTTATAGTGCCTGTTTGTTTGTGCTGTGGCGTGGATTGGCGTGGTATTGTATCTCGTCGATGAGCTTCAAAAGCAATCTCAGGCCGGGCTGAAGGAGATGGACGGATGAGGTGGTTACTCAGGCCCATGAGTGGTGGGGCGGGGCAAGCCTCTTTTGTATCTGAGAGCTCAAGGTGGCTGCTGTCGGGTTTTTTGCGCGGCGCTTGCCTCAGTGGGAACCTCAAAGTGGAATGCATCCTCAGGAGCCTCAGGTGCTAAGGCTAAGGCTTGCTTCCAGCCACGGGGCGCGTCTTTTTTGGGTGCACGGACCAACCATGCAGGTCTATTTCAGAACTTCAAACTCTTCAAAATTTCCTGTTCCTTCATCAAACACACTCATTCCTCCTCTTCCTTCTCTCCTCCTCAGCATGCCAGAACGCTCAGATTGAGCAACGGCTATAATAATGGCGGTGCCTATTGGGCTCTGCCAGCTTGCTATACCTCGAAAGCATTTCATTTGTCTGCTTTCACCCGAGCGCAACTCTGAACCCTTGCGTAAGTCTCTTTGTTACCCATACACCACATCGCATGAAGAGAAATGTTGTCGCCCCAGGCTTAGGAGGTTCGACAAGCCTCCTGTGCTGATTGACTTCGTCCTGTGCCAAATGGACAGAACTGATCGATCCCGATTTATCATTGTTTGAACTTGAACTGTCGACCTGACCAGTCGCTAACCAACTCAAAGCTTAGGCTGCTCTCTTTCAGCACCAGTTCTCCTTCGATACGCCGTGATGCGCTTTGCTATACGGTACTATCGCATACCGAGTCGTAATGGGAAAAAGATTACCTGACCGCCATCGACTTCACGCTTGCCATAGATGGTATGTGCCAACATGCAACAAGGCTGCTGCCTCGATTGTCAGGTCTTCAGATACTGTCGCGCGACAACTGAGCTCCAGGTAAGAACACATGTTTACTTTTCTATCTGCGCGATCAAATGCTGTGATGAAGAAACTTACATTCCATGCTAAATCCGAATGTCCATGTGGAGCAAATTAAGAGCTTTTCATCTTTCGACTGACTTGCATTTGTCTTTCTACCTTTTGTCTATCTGCATCATTGTAAAGATATAAGCTAACATTGCTTGAGATTTCTAGGTTCTTGTGTTCCCAATACCGCCAAACTCTTCTATCCTTGGTACGCCTCAACCTCTGGTGAGTTCCAACTGTATAACCGTTAGTCTTTGATTCCACAGCATGTCGTGAAACGTACGAGAAGAATTTTCCGCTCAACTCCTTAAGCGGGTCTGCGACAAACTTGGCCATGACATGTCCTGGCTGTTCAGGCTTGAGCAGGACACCTTGCTCTTTGGCATCGACGAAGGAGTCGTATTGCGCCTTGTTCATTGACTCTTTGCCCTCTGATCTGAGTACACCTTGCATCTCAGTGTCGACTCGGCCTGGAGCAATGGCAACGCTTGTGATGTCGGGCTCTTCAAGGGCAATGTGGGCCGAGATAGAGTTGTAGACAGCCTTTGCTGAACCGTAGCTTGACCAGGCAGCATATTGCTTTGTTGCTGCTCCTGATGACACCCACACGATGCAGCCCTTGGATTTGCGAAGCTCTTGAAAGGCAGCTTGGGCCTGGTTTCGTCAGCGTAGTCCATGCACATCTGTAGATGATCGTTCACGTCAAGGCTTGTTTACCATAGCAATACCGCTGAAGACGTTGATGTCATAAATCTTCTTCCACTCTTCGAGGGTAGTATCTGCAAACTTCTTGGGCGCCAACATGCCGTGGTTGACAACAAGCCCATCAACCTTGCCGAAGGAAGACACAGCAAGGTCTACCAGCTTCGTAGGCAGCTATGACGTCCATTAGCCTCGGTGCTCATGATGTACTGTCAATTGGGTCACATACCTGAGGCTCGACAATATCCCCGGCAATGAACTGGACCTGATCAGGGTGCGATTTCTTCAAACCCTCCAGAGGCTCAGATGAGCGGGCCGTGATAACGACCTTGTGAGATTTGCTAAGCAGGTAACGAGCAATGGCAGCGCCAATGCCCTTGCTGGCACCGGTAATGATGAAAACTTTGGAGGCCATGTTCAAATGTCGATGCTGTGTAACAAACAGTGTTGTTGAAGTTGCAGGTGATGGAAACTGGGCACAGCTTTTGAAGCTTCACACATAGTGGGGGGTTAATTGGAGGTCCACGATGGCGGGGGTCTTTTTTTGGAGCCTCATTTTGACCTACCCTGTATCAATCACTCACGTCATAAGTTGTTAATTACCTCCATCAGCTGGGGGTTCTCGTTCCCTTGTTTAATATGCAATATATAATCTTAATATCTTATTTAACCCGATGGCTTCGACGGTGATTGTTGGAAGTGGCATCATCGGAGTCGCAACAGCTTACTACCTCTCCGAGCATCAACCGGGCTCAAGCATCCACCTTTTGGATTCGTCAGCTGAGTTGTTCGCGTCAGCATCTGGTTACGCCGGCGGGTTCCTCGCGAGGGACTGGTTTCACGCAGACCTTGCGTCTCTGGGAGCTCTCAGCTTCGACGAGCACGAAAAATTGGCGAAGCAGTATAATGGGCGTGAGAAGTGGCTGTACGCCAAGTCGGTCACTGTGAATTATGAGCTGCCCAGGAAGAAACCCAAGGGGCTTGGGGGGCAGGATTGGTTACGTGAGGGTACCAGTCGTGCGGATCTGGTAGAGGAGAAAGGGCAAGTTAAAGATAGGAATAGCCCGCCTTGGTTGAGGCGCGTCAAGGGCGATGCTTTGAGTCTGGTTGACGACGGTGAAGGGACGGCCGTCCTGTAAGTCACCATGTCCTGTGAGGTTGATGTGTTACTTACAAGACGTGCTTATAGTGACCCGCTGAGACTCTGTCAATTTCTCCTTGAACGATGTCGGGCAGCGGGTGTCAGGATTCATAAGCCCGCTGTCGTTCTAAACGTAGGCGCTGATTGCCACGATGAGTTATCCTACGTCCGTATCGGCTACACGGACTGTTCTTCAGAAACATATATCCCGGCTACGCGTCTCCTCGTATGCGCCGGCGCATGGACACCTAGTGTCCTGGAGTCGATATTCCCAGGGTCATCCATCAACATACCAGTTGTGAGCCACGCAGGCCACTCACTCGTTGTGCGGAATCCTGGATACATAGGCGATGCATTCCATTCTGTGTATAGTAGCCTGGATACCTTTTCGCCAGAGATCTACGCTCGACCAAATGGGCATATCTGGCTAGGTGGATTGAACGCATCTATTCAACTCCCACCGTTGGCAACAAGCGCGAAGCCTATAGATGCATCGCTTGAGAGGTTGAAGAATTTAGCAAAGCAAATTATCAAGAGGGAGGGCGACGAGTTGGAGATTGTACGAGCAGGGCTTTGCTTTCGACCTGTGTCGGAACGGGGGACGCCTTATATCGCACGGATAGAGGATGCGGATCTACGGCAGGGTTACAGAACACGGAAAGGGAGCGATGGTGGTGTTTACGTTGCGACGGGACATGGACCGTGGGGAATCAGCTTGTCCCTGGGAACGGGTAAGGTGATGGCGGAGATGATGCAAGGCAGGGAGCTAAGTGCTGATATAAGTGAGTTGGGATACTGGCCATGAGGAAAAACATTGTTGGTTAGTTGAACTTGGAAATATACCCATTGCAGATTGTCAGAGCCAAAATCGAGTATATTCTCTATTGGACGAGACGGTCGCGAAGTTTCTTAATGTCTTCACTGCCCGCCCTGCAGCATCCGCCAACCAAGATAGCAGGCCACTTCCCTCGGTCTTCCGTAGTCTTGACAACTGTCTCAAGCTGGTTTTCCCAAGACGAGCGTCTCTGGCCCTCAGCGCCATCCGGCATCTCCCACTGTTGTGTGGTTGGGTTGTAGACCTCTCCATTCGTGCCATCGGGATACAAAACAAGGGCAGGCCACTCGGATATCTTGCCCTCTCCGATCATGGCCGATACAGTCTGTTCGAAAATCCGCAAGAGTTGATCGAGCTTGTCAACCTTGGTGCAGTTGATGCCGATGCCCCACGGCACGGTGGCTGAGATTTCAGGGTCCAGCATGGCCTTGACAGCGGTCTCGATGGAGTTCCCGTCGGGCATCAGAAGATCCTTTTCTGGGGAGAGGCAAGCTGTCCAGTATGGGAGATGGGACAGCGCTGGTGTTGCGGCGAGAGCCTTGCGCATGGCGATGATTTCGTCCACGCGGGGAATAGTCTCAAGCGCAACATATCCCACTCGCTTCTGTATATCAGAAACCTCGGCAAACACGCCCAAGCGCTCGCGATGCCATGCTTCCAAGTCCTCCAGAGAGTCATGCTTGTCGTCGTACTTCCCGCTGTATTCCTGACCAGGAATCATGCAAGCCCCATACGGTCCAATGCTCAGAGCCACCGAGCCCTTGTCTCCCACAGCGCGCTGGGCGATACTGACGGCATCGTCCAGGAAGCGCGGGACAGTCTCACGGGAGATACCCTGGGGAAAAGCCTCAGTGCGAGTATCGGCAAAGCCGTGAAGCGAGACCTGATAGGTTGCCGTGAGGAGCACGTCAACCGGCACGGCGCCGAAATCGGACTGGCATGACTGCAGAGTGGGCTGGTCGGAGACGAGCAGATGAGAAGACCAAAGCGGCGTTGAGCGGGAGAAGGTGATGGAGTATTTGGACTCGAGGGATGTGCCGAGGCCACCGTCGAGAATGAGGATTTTGGACGGCATTTTTGACTGAAGATGGTGGTTGGGATTGAGATGGAGTTTGTGCCCACCTCAACTTAAAAGAGAGAAATTAGTGGATAGCATTACTGTTAACACGATTGATTAGTTCAAAAAATAACCAACTAATGCTTATTGAACCAGCCAACATTGCAATTTTATATTATTTTGTAGAGATCGTCAATTCTTTCGTGTCCTTCATACAGTAATAAGGGGTAATTGACCTGAATAGGTGTAGCGACTATACTGGGTAGCAATCCGAGTCTGATGCTAGATGCAACGGGGAGTTCAAAAGCCATCAATGTTGGCCCCATGATCTTCCCTTGGATGAATCACGAACTTGAAGTTTGTTTTGCTCGAAAGACAAGTAGATCCAGCTTGAGGAAGTATAGTGAATGTTCGGCTGTGAGCTGCACAATGAGCAACGGTGGTGATGCCGCCCTCTGTTCAACTGTGAACAAGCAACGGCTATTGTCCACGAACAACAAGCACCGTTCAAGCTATAGTCAAACAAAGATGAGCATATAAAAGAAGCCTGGGGTTCAGCTCAACAGCAATCTGATCCTTATCATCCCTAGATCATCACTTTTCGACACCACAGAATACTCAGAGTCACGCTCGTCGATCGAGTCTTGATCTCTCTACCTGAATCAACTTGAACTCTTCAGCATGTCTATCTCAATCCGTCATCGACTTTCCACAGGTCGATCTCGTTCACCAGAAGTATCTCTCCAGCTAACCATCGGCGTCTGCACGCCGCACACCGAAGACAGCCCCAGCCACTGGATCCTCATGCTTGCAGAGCGAGACGCCGAGTATGCGACCTGGTACCACGCCACAGGCGGCCCCAGCGTCGGCAAACCGTGGCAGGTGGTGATGGAAGAGGGACGCCTGAACAGCTGGGCCGTGACCACTCGTTACAAGATTGCCGAGATCCCGGCCGGACGCAAGAGGTCAGTCAGGGCTTCGGCGAGGAAGATTCCCGGTAGGTTCTGCCAAAGATGGGTTTTCGACGTTATTGGGGATTTGGAAAAGCATGAGGTTGTGCCTGCAGGGACGCAGAGCAGAATCGCTGAACTCATGGAGGAGGATCCCTATGCTTATGCGACGCCGCAGACTGAAGAGCCAAGGGAAGGGCCCTCTGATGGCAAGAGTAAGGTGAGTTGGAGGAGGCTTTGCTTCTCTAAGCCTGCTTCGCCAAAGAAGGCAGCGTGACTTGGGCGTTTTTCTAATTAGGTGTTGAGTCTCACGGCGCTGGCTGCTATGAGACTTTTGCATAATCGGCCTGCTACTTCTTGTAAACGGTATACTATGAGCTTTTGCGCTGGCCAAGCAGATACATGAACTTGTAAGTTTGAGATGAAGCAACTGTTTTCTGTAAGTGCTCAACCCTCTAGAATAACTCCTACAATAAAGACGCTCAAGTTCCCTTTCAGCAATTGATCGCATGCCACCCGTCATTGCACTCATTTCACGTTTTGCTTAATAATATCCCTTCAAGTACTGTGAATCGCATCTTCAAAGTGTGACGCTCTGGCTACTTTTCCTTCGGAGAGAAATCCTCACCATTCTATAGCAAGCCAAGTAAAAGGACGATCAAGATCTCCCAGCCGATCACAAGATAAATACCAAGCTTCGGCTTATCTAGACGCTAGCCAATGACTCGATAGGATCGCGTGTGCTTATGCTTCATTGGCGTCGCTGCTCAGCTGTAACTGGTTCGATTGCTGGGGAAGCTCATTTAGAGTTGGCGTACATCAGGGCTAACAAGTCGTGCCGTAGGGAGCTGGAAGCCTGAAACAGGGCCTCAGTTGCGATGAAGCTAAGGTCTCTCTACCAATTTAAATACTGGGGAGCTCCCTGCCAACGTCATCAGCGACCAGCTCATTCTTACCAAACAACAAACCCAACTATGACGGATTTTTCTGATTTCGAAATCATTGACCCAATCGCCGAGTTCGGCCCTGAGAGCAGCGACGAGGAGGATGCGTCTCAACCGCCATATGCACATCTCCAGGGCGGACACCCCCCGTGGCAGGGCCACGAGGGTGAGCTAGTTGGTGTTGTTGACATGGGGAGGTGAGAGACAAAAATACCCCCCCAAAAAGACACTGCGAGAAATGGACTGACGAGCAACGTGACCAACAGCAATGGCATTCGTCTTTCCATCTCTGACCTGTCAAGCCCGTTGGCTCGCATGCTCCCGACCGTTTACCAGTATCGCGCCTCAATCTCGCTGTACGACTCTCAGTATGACCCCGAGTCGGGAGACAAGGTGCCCATTCCCGACGATGTCGTCGAATCCGTCGTCTCTGTCTTGAGCAGATTCGTTGTTATATGCGACGACTTTCGTTGCAAGAAAGAAAACATCCATGTTATCGCAACCGAAGCAACGCGCGCCGCAGTCAACTCCAAGGAGTTCTTGGCCGTCATCAAGCAAAAAACCGGCCTGACGGTTGAGCTTCTCCCCAAAGAGGAGGAAGGCCAAATTGGAGCCCTCGGTATCGCCAGTGGCTTCTCCACCATGGAGGGCCTGGCCATGGACCTGGGAGGCGGCAGTACCCAGATTACCTGGATGCTCAGCTCGCGCGGCCAGGTCCGCATCAGTCCCAAGGGAAGCTTCAGTTTCCCGTATGGCGCTGCTGCTCTGACCAAGAAACTCCACGATCTGCGCGAGGGCAAGAAGAAGGATGAGGCTGACGCAGCTGTCAAGACCTTTGAGCAGGAAATGATCAGCAACTTCAAAGATGCGTATAACAACCTGCAGATCCCCGAGGAGATGGTCGAGAAGGCCAAGAAGGAAGGTGGATATCGCATCTACCTCTCTGGAGGTGGCTTCAGAGGATGGGGGTATCTTCTTCTGTACCTCAACCAAACAGACGGCAGCTATTACCCTATCTCCATCATCAATGGCTACACCGCCAAGCGTAAGCAGTTTGAGGACACCGAGGCGCTCAAGCATGTTGCCCATGTTGCCAAGGACATCTTTCGCGTCTCCGATCGTAGAAGATCCCAGGTTCCTGCTGTTGCGTTCCTTGTCAATGTTCTCTCCGAGTCCATTCCTGGGGGTATTAAAGAGGCACACTTTTGCCAAGGCGGCGTGAGAGAGGGCTTCCTGTTCCGCCAGCTTTCACCATCCGTTCGATCCCAGTCTCCATTGGAGGTGGCCACTGGCTACTTCGCACCGGGCTCGCGACACCTTATCCAGCAACTGGTCAAGAGCTCGATCCCGAAACCTTCAAAGAAGAAGGCATTTCCCGAAGAGTTTGGTGAGCATGTAGTGGATTCTTTCGCAAACTCTATGTATTTGCACATGTTCATGTCTAAGGAGACTGCTTCGACGACCGCACTGTATTCGACCAGCGTTGGAAACATGTCGGCAATCCATGGCGTCTCGCACCAAGATAGAGCAAGACTGGCCTTGATGCTCGAGTCGAGATGGGGCGGTGAACTTCCTCCCCGCGAGTCAGAGTTCCGCGACTCCCTTCGTGGGATACTCACACCTGAGGAGGTCTGGTGGGCTTCCTACCTCGGCCGAGTAGGACAACTAATCACTGCCCTCTACCCATCCGGCAAGATCCACAGGTCGAAGCCGCGCGTGGTGTTCACTGCCCAGTGGTCATACGCCTTGGGTAAGAAGAAGAACAAGGAGGGTCTGCTGCTCACCATCTCGGTGCAAAAGACCAAGAACGATCCAGCCAGGACAAAGGAGACGATCGAAGAGGCAGCTAGTAACGTGGAGAAGATCGGAAAGAAGAAGAAGTGGATCGGGGACGATGAGCCCTGGGGAATGAAGGTTAAGGTTAGGGTTGTCGAGGAGGGAATTCTTTCTGAGTAATGAGTAGGATGACTGGATATGAATCGTG
The DNA here is from genome assembly GCA_012977755.1 of Fusarium nurragi. NCBI lineage: Eukaryota > Fungi > Ascomycota > Sordariomycetes > Hypocreales > Nectriaceae > Fusarium > Fusarium nurragi. The sequence goes on along the minus strand of JAALXI010000261.1, from coordinate 59,845 downwards.
CTTTTGTGTGGGATAAAGTTTATGCGACGGATGAGAATATAACGGACAAAGTACTCGTATGAGACGACTGATTTGAATGATAACAAGTGCATACTGCATTCGTTCTACCGACATACTGTGGTCGCGCGCACCTCCAGCAACCAGCGCGCCTTGCAATAGATCCCCTAGCCACTTTTTGGACACAGGCAGATAAGAGCAAGTTGTCCAGAAGCCATGAGGTGAGCCCGAGTATACATGCGGCATTGTAGACAAACCAGCCTCTTGAAGCAGTTGATCAAGACGAATGGCCTCATCGCGTCGTGGGCCCCAACCACAGATGGCAAAGCCTTCTTTGAACGTCTGCATGGGACTCAAACAGGAGAGGTGACAGTCGCTTATCTCCTAGAGGAGTACCGTACCGTCTTGTCTATAAGATCAGCTGTAAGTTCAAGCGCGCTGTGGTGAACAGGTACCTACGAAGTAGTCAATTAACACTCTGGCATGACCGGACGCATCGTTGATCTCGTCAACGCTCAGGATACGGTCCAGGTACTTCTTAGTCTCACATCCGGATGGCAGAAGCTACCTGCGAGGAACACAGCACCAGTGATTCTCGGAGAAAGGCCCTCCTCGCGAGCAAGGTGCGAAATGCCAGCGGTGAAGTTGGCGCCTGCAGATGTTCCACCGAGAGATGAAGCCCTTGGTGAGATCCGTGTTGAGCTTGCTCTGCCTCAGCACGGCAGGTTGAGTCGTCTGTTTCTCGATCATCTGTGACATAGCCGCCGCCGTGCCTGTAGGGGAGTAGAAGCAGGGCATCATCGCGGCTGGCGGTCCGACGGTAGATGCGCAGTGTAACAGGCGAGTTGTCACGAGCTGGTGCGTCGAGGTCGAAGATATCTAAGCCTTTTGGGGAGTGATGGGATTGTTGTCCCGGGTCATGTACGAGCGATGTATGTTGGGGGGTAGATTGTTGGAGAACCGGTGGGTGTTAGCGATATCATGAAGTTATCATGTGATTCATGTAATTGCATCTACCCAACCTGGATCGGGTAAAGCGTAATGCCTACTCAGCCATTCTGTGTATATATACGATGGAAGTAGCTCGATTGTGATCTTGTATGATTAAGACTCGGCGAGTGTCGTGTTTAAATAAATGCCTGATCTCTCGAGAGCTATACGAGAGCGGACGCTGATCTGATCTTAGTCATTCCTTATAAAAGATGCATTCTCCAAACCATCGGCCTGAGTCTTCCAAATCCTCCTCCCCAAAGCTACGTATTCCTTGCCAAACTTCTCCAGCTCCCTCTGCGCAGCCTGGCTCGTCGCTTGATGCATCTTGGCATACTCCTCATCTGTACCAAAGGTAGCAATCCTGTACCTCTGCTTCCACGTCGCAACCATCTGCTCAGCAAATGCACCGTCGGCCTGGATGTTCTTGGCGACCAGATAGAAAGACGATCGCATTCTGTGGTTCCTAGGGTGCTTGTACAGCTGGACGCTTGCCATTTTGCTGAACTGATGGATGAGGTCGAAGCAACGCCAGCTGTCCAGCTTGTGCAGAAGAACCACCATGGTACCGCCGCTGTTCAAATGCTCCAGCCCGAGAGCGAGCTGGGTGAGTGTCAGACGACTAGCCTCGCGGGGCTCTCGCCATTCCGGGCGCTGGTGAGCCCTTAGGACTTGTCCATCGCAGAAGACAAGGTCAAACTTCTCGCTGGCGTCGAAGACTCTTGTGGAAAGCCCGTCGTACGGCTCGGGGAAGTCCTCCGGGACATCGTCCTTGGTGAGACCCATGTCGCACGCTAAAGTTGTGATATCGCGGAACTCCACGCTGACTGTTTTCTTTGCGAGCCTCACCTCATGCCCGCCGCTCTCAACAGGGAGGCTCATTGCTCTGACCCGAAGGCTGCGGTTCTTTGCCAGGGCTACGTCAACGAAGCCTCCCGGAGCCGTACACATGTCCAGGAGAGATGGATCGCTGATACCATGGATTTTCAGAGCACCAGTCGCTTTGTCCAAGTCTTTGGCGATGTTCCTCATCATGGTGTAGAAGAATTGGCCGGTCTTCTCATCAGGTTTGTCTGCCGCTTGTCGTTGTTTCTTGAAGTGATTATCACCCACCGTGCTCTTCCAGCCCTGCTCGCATAGTCAATCACTCATATGTAGGTGGTATGTTGGACATGGGGGAATAAGTCGTAGTGAGGACATACCTTTTTTCTCAGCTCTTGAAGACGCTGAAACTCCTCCACATTGGCCATCAGATAGTCCCGAACGGCCTTCCAAGCACCTCTCTCGTGCTCGGGGCCTTCATAGGCTTCTGCGGCTGCATCTTGAGGCTGCTCCAGGAGAGGAACCGGGTCGGGACTCCGCACTCCAGTGTCAGGCTCTGAGGACATATTTGCAGTGATTTAGAAAAGTCTTTTGTTGTAAAGTGCTGAGTATTGATCCAATGATGCAAGAAATAAGAAGTGTTATCAAGCACACGACTGATATTTATACTAAGACCAAGCTCAAGAGAAAGTACGTTTGCGTATATGCCCAACGAACATTGTTACACTTTTGAGTTGATGTATGACCAACCAACAGACAATAGGCAGAAAAGACACCAACTGTTGGTATTTGCCAACAAAGCGGCCGGCTTCCGCCACTGAAACTACACCACGCCTCAAAACAAGGCTTTCCAATGCCCCCGGGAGACCGAAAACAGAACAAAGTGTATGCCTCACTTTGAGTGAAAGTCGTTTATTGGTTGGTTGGATAGTTCACATAAGTCGATAAGACCCCAGGGATAGGCCTCCCGCATTGCAGGTATGTTCGAAAGGGGCAATGGCAATACGACGCAACATACCTGTAAGAAACAAGCGAGTGTTCTATAGGAAGCGGGTCTACCTCTTAAATTCTTCTGATATTACCCATACAATTTCGGTGAGTTTGGTGCTATCTAGCAATCAAAATCCGTTCAGACTAAAAGCTTACGTTAGGATGCGATTATGAGTTTGAAAAGCTTCGGTACATTGGTGATGAATGCTTGATTTCGTATTATGCTAAGTATACTGTTTACAGGCTAGCTTTTCACTATGTTAATTTATGACCTGACCTGTTGATAAGAGAGAAACTAGAGAGCTTTATTAAACATATCTGCAGAAAAAGTCTTTCCTCTGAAAGATGTTGAGGCTTCATCTTTAGGAGGTTCGACTTTCTTGACCATCCTATAGCCCTCTCGTATTTTTACCTTCTTAAGCCCCGTCGAGTGCAGACAATAAACAGAAAAACACTGATAGACGCAGAATACACCAAAGCAACCACACGCAATAGTCAGATCGTCCAGCATTTCTGCAGTGGCAGTAGAAATCTCACCAACATACTTACTAGGTATCCTGAGCTGACTGCGACCTTAGTACCACCGAGACAATCCCAGAGATGCAGAAAGACGTGCTCCAGAACGAACCGCTTTTCCTCGTGTTCGACGCAGCAACGATGCTTGTGTCCATCGGAAGCTGTTACGATCCTGCATCCGTTCTATTTCTTCCCTTGCCTGGGTCTCAAGAAGAGTAAGAAGAACCAGGGCAAGGTTTATAAATTTTCGAATGGAAAGCAACTCTGCTTTGTTTGGACAGCAGCAGGGACATGATTAAGGCTGTTCACTTCCGAGCTTGTGATGATGCGGGTTTGATAGAAAGAGCAGTCTGTATGCAATAGAACTTATCAAAGATATGCAACAATTCTACTAGACCATGCGATGTGACCAAAGATAGCCCAAGCCAATTGCATTAGCGCAAACTCTCAAGCTATCATGTTTGGAATATCCATGTAACCCAACGTATCACTTGATGTCTCACATCGGCAAACCAGCCCGTGAGAGCCACGAGCGTCAGCCATTTTTGCAGCGGCCGATGTCGCATCCCTTTCTGCGCCCTACAAAGACAGCAACAACATGTCGGCGAGATAATGCGTTAAGCTATCGTAGGGCGCGGTAGCACGTTCGAAGAAGGCGCTTCGTTGTTTTCTGTGCATATATACCAACTATTGGCTTTCAGCCTTCATCTTTATCATCTCCTCCGCAGACAACTCAGCTTGTAACCTGAAATACAACCTCCAATGTCTCAAACCTCCATTGAGCTTGTCTCACCCAACCGAGCTGCGTCAGACGATGCAGCCCAGGTGCAGAATACACTCGGTAAGCGTTTCGAGTCTCGAACGACAGACGCCGAGTTCTCGCTGCCTCCTGTCGATGGCGGAAGAAAGGCCTGGCTTTTCTTAGCTGCATGCTGGGCTGTAGAAGCAGTGACCTTTGGTAGGTTTTCTTGCGGTATGGTTCTTGTGGTATAATCTAATTCATACGTGGCTAGGCTTTGGATTTTCTTTCGGTGTCTTCCAGGAATACTACAGCCACAATGAACCGTTCGCAGGGTCGAGTAACATCGCTGCTATCGGAACCACCACAACGGTAAGAACGCCGATCGCAGCCTCAAGATCGATCTGATATTCGAATTAGGGCATGCTGTACCTAGGAGCGCCGTTCGTGGTCATCATATGCCGCTTCTACCCCCGCCAGGCTCGCTGGTTCACAATCGCAGGCCTCTTCGTCACATCCTTAGCCATGGCAATGAGCTCCTTCTGCACGACGGTAGAGCAGCTCATCGCAACGCAGGGAGTCCTGTTTGGCATAGGCGGCTGCGTCGCCTACTGCCCTTGCACTCTGTACATCGACGAGTGGTTTGTTCGGCGCAAGGGCTTCGCTTATGGCATCGTATGGAGCGCCGCTGGGGCTGGAGGTGCTGTGCTGCCTCTGGTTCTTGAGGTCCTGCTTAAGAACTACGGCTTTCAGACAACTGTGAGGATCTGCTCTGGTATTTTGTTCGGGGCTGCGGCTCCGTTGGCATACTTCATCAAGCCTAGACTTCCGCTCTCGGCGACTATTCACAGGAAACCTCTCAACATGCGATTCGTCACATCTAGGGTCTTTCTATTTCACCAGCTGGCCAACGTGGTGGAAGCAACAGGCTACTTCCTCCCTACCATCTATCTGCCAACCTATGCTCGGACAACCTTTGGCACGTCCACCGTTTTATCGGCCCTTACAGTTATTCTGGTCAACACTGCCACGACGATGGGCTTGATGATCATGGGCTCTCTCAGCGACAAGCTTGCAGTCACGACATGCATGCTCATCTCGGCAGTGGGCGTGGGCATATCCGTCCTCCTGGTCTGGGGACTTACAGCGTCCCTACCCGTTCTTTACGTCTTCTGCGTCATGTACGGCCTGTTCGCAGGGTCTTGGGCTTCCATCTGGCCTGGTATCATGAGAGAAGTGTGCCAGAAATTCCAGGACGAGAACGAACATGTCGATCCCGTTATGGTGCATGGCCACCTTTGCGTGGGCAGAGGAGTGGGCAATATCATTTCAGGGCCCTTGAGTGGCTCTCTCATCAGAGGCCAGCCGTGGCAGGGAAAGGTCATTGGGGGGTATGGGAGTGGTTATGGTATTCTGATTCTGTATACTGGTTTGACGGGCCTGGTAAGCGGTATGAACTTTCTCTGGCGATATGTCAACGTTCTGTAATGGGTGTATTCAGTGCTAGAGGCTTTGTTTCAGATTGATCATATTCGGGTAAAAGTTTGATATTTTCTAAGCATAAAACCACAATACCATATATATTTAGGTCAGGCCTTGTACCCCTTTCTCATCCGCAAGTACCTATTGGTACAAGTAGACTCCAGCTTTCCCTTCCACATTTCCAGTTAAGCTTACTCCAGTTTAAGGGGATGCGCCTGAAAGAATTCCTTAGGAGTAACAAGTCTACCCCTAGCCCTCTCAGCAGCCCACGCAACCGATTTCTCCCCCTCAGGCCCAAAGTACCCAAATTCCTCTCCAGCTTGGAAGGCCTGGAGATAGACGTCTTTCAGAATGGGTATGCCTTCCAGAAACTTCTCAGGCGTGATCTGCTTGTAAGAGATGTCCTTTCCAGTGGCGTTGCTCTCAATGGCAACAAGCTCTTCCATGCTGTAGAAGCCAGCAGCCGCGTCGAAGCCAACGCCCTCGTACTTCGCGGGCTCGGCGAGGATGGCGCCGACGTAGCTTCCGCAGTTGCTTCCGTTGTCGATCCATGGGAGGCGAGTCTGGGGCGAGAGCATCGTGGACATGGCCCAGTGGCCGTCGGCGTCCTTCTGGGGCGCCCAGAGAGGAACTTGGAGGATGTTCTCGAGGAAGAAGCCGAGGCGAACAAAAGCTTTCTTGACGGGGAGTGTGCGGATGTACTTCTCGCCCTCGGCCTTTGCATCGAAGGGATGATTGGCCGTGTATTTACCACCTGAGATATTCGTGGTGCTAGGAAGACTGCTGAAAATGATGTACTCAATACCAGCTTCGACAGCTGTATCCGCGGTCTTCTTGATAACGTCCAGCTCGGGCTTCAAATCAGTGGCAGTCCAGGCAGGAGTTGTCACGAGGAAGAGGGTGTGAGCACCCGTCAGGGCTTTCTTGATGGAGGCGGAATCGGCCAAGTCGCCCTGTACGACCTCGACTCCCCTCTCCCTGAGGCTGTTCGCCTTTTCAGAGTTGACATCGCGGGAGATAGCGCGGATGTTGTATTGCTTGGAGAGTTCGGGGTCATTGAGGACGAAGTTCACGACTGCGCCGCCCTGATGGCCGGTGGCGCCGATAACAGCCAAGGTCTTTGACATTTTGTAAGGAGGCGAGGTAGTTTTTGGTGGATGTAAACTGATGATGTGAGAGTAGTTGTATTGAATAAGTCTCTTAAACTGGCGCTTCACCGGTCTTATGTATCTTTCTCTGCAGCATCACATATCAATCTGAACTCCGCTCCGCAGACCACGTTTGCAAGCAGCGGCTTACAGAAGATTTGCTAGATTGGCGAATCGACAGTAACAATTCCAAGCGAGACCCGAACCAGGCACGCTGCAGATCAACAAGGCTTAGCGCTGCTGCCAAGTTACTAATGCAACCCAAGGGTACGTCGCGAAAGTGTGAAGAAGCATCGTTAATCAAAGTTAGGTGATGTCACCTCGGGCATTGGAACATCGTCCGTCGGGCACTAAGAGCGCCCGCTCCGCTGGAAAGTTGCTCCGAGGTGGGGATTAATCAGCTTGTGAGAATCTGTCGCTGTCGCTTATTTGAGGTGACCGATGGGTATCATTTTGACATGAATGAAATGTTGCCGTTCCATTCCAATAGTATCATATCTACGCTTCCAGCACAGCAACAATTAGCAGACCATAGCTAAAAAGACCAAGATAACCAAAATCAGTAGGGTAGTTGAATGCCCAAACAAAGCTTTTCCCGCCCCAGACTCCATCACACATCCTGAATATGTCTCCCCAGCTCAGCAAAGTCCCCAACATCCTCCCCCGTAAGGTCCCAGTCCGGGTTATTATACATAGAATAGCAGTGCTTGAAAAAGTCATCCGTCGGAATGTCCGCCATCATCATCTCCTGTTGTGGGTCACCCTCTGCAGTCTCGGGCATAGGCGCCCATAGGTTCGAGAAATTGTCCCATAGGCCAGTGTCGAGAAGGTGGAAGTCTTCTGGCGATGTTTGCCCTTGAGATCCTGGGAGTAGCTCGCTTTGATGTAGTCCCGAGTCGCCAAAAGCAGCAGGAGTTGCGCCGTTGGAGTGTGCGGCCCTGTTAACGGCCTGGCCATCGGCGTCTGGTCCTTGAGGAGATACGTTGACAACCTGCAAAGCCTCGATCTTTTGCGCCATCACTTTCCATAATCGTTTGACCTCTTGCAGTCTTTCCCGAGCATAGGCGTTGCCGTGGTCTGCAAGATGTTGCATTTCCTCCAATGCCTGGGTCAGTCCAGGTTTGGAATTTATTTTCAACTGCTCTTCGCAGACCGAGTCCAGAATCGCCGCGAGGATCATGATGAACGCGGCTGAAAAGGAGGCCTCAAAGTCATAGAAGCCAAAGATTGCTTGGGCCGTGTTAGTAACAGTAGATAAAGTCAAGATAAGGTGGTTAACTTACCGATCATGTTTCGCTTCCTGAGTGTAGCAACTACTTTGAGCTGACGTCTTGCCGCTTCGGCACACGTCCTCGAGAGCCTGCCTAGCGGTGAGGCGTGTAGCTGCTCGCCTGTAGGACCGTGTCCGCTAAGTATGAGTTTCGCAGCATGCAGCATAATTGGCCTGATTGTAAGGATAGTAGCCTATGTGATAGTTAGCATGGTCGCACTTTCTAATCATTGACTAACGTACCTGGAACAGCATCAGATGCAGCGAAGCAGTCGTCCTCAAGGATTGGTCGCGGCCCAAGTTGTATACATCGGTCACTGAGTCTGAAGGAATCTCCTGAGAGATCTCGTAGAGAGACTTGACAATGTCCTGGACCCTGGGAATAAAGGTGCTTTCCGACTCATCCTCAGGATTATAAAGCACTAGTCGGGAGTTAGCTACTGTTCACCATTCCTTCATGCAGTAGGGTGAAATCACCAGCCAAGATACGTCCCGTCGCTCGAGCAATCCTGATATTCGTGCTCATAGGACCCACAGGCGGGAAACCAGGCGAATCAGTGGGCATGGGGATGTTAATCGCTTCATCGCCTATACTCGGAGGGTTTCCTGTTGCTGCGGCGTATCGTCTATCCACGCAGATTTGTCAGTCACTGTACCAGAATCGTTGTCTCGATGTACTTACCGTTCTTGCATGTAGATAGTCCACCAAAGACGATTCATATGAACCCTTTCCGACTGCATCAAGTGTCTCGTTCCACACACTCTGTGATACTTTTGTGAGATTGCCAACCGCATGGCAGTGCTGATCTGCGAGCTGTGGATCAGCTAAGGGTTCCCAACTTACACTTGGCTTCACTTACATAAAGGTAGGCCTCTTCCTTGCGGTTCATGTTTCCAAGGTAGATGGCGAACAGGGCATAGATCTCAATACCAAGTTTCCCGTTGAAGCGTAGATCAGACAACGTTGGTAGGTTTCTATGAGCGTATTCGAAAAGAGCAGCACCCGAAAAGTCATCATTGCCAACGGGATTAGCGTCAAACAGGGTTCCAATCGCAATCATCACAATCATCTCGAGAACCCATAACGATTCCATTTGGGCAGGGTCATTACGGTTCTGGTAAAAGGCCCACATCTTGTCAGAGAACTCACGAGCATCGATGTGATGCTGCGACTGGCCGATGTAGAACAATGCTGTGTCCAGCAGTCGCTGAGCCTCGTTCCTTGGTGGCAACTTGGGAAAGTCGCTACTGGAAAGACGCCATGGGTTGCTAACTACTTCGTGGTTTGCCTCGGGGCTTATCCAGGGCTTTGAAGTCTGCTCTGACTCTGGACGTGATGAGCCGAGCAAGTCCTGGACACGAGAACCGAAGGTGTGGCTAGAGCTGAGAGAAGATCCAGCAAGGATAGCTGTAGGAACTGTGAGTATAGGTCAAATAGTTGGACTCATTTAACTTGACTCACTTGCAGCTGGTGATGCCTGAGCGCCATCATAAGGCGGGTATCTAGGTTGAGTTACGGATAAAGGCGCGGAGAAGCTTGTAGATGGTCGAATAAAGTTAGGGGACCTTGATCCGTTCTGGTAGGAAGGATCTGCTCGTGGGGAGGACTGAGAGGATGTTGGGTGGATATCAGATTCTCTGCGTTGGCCGTTTTGTGTTGTACTTGATATCAGGGGCCCTGCAACATGTTATGCTAAGTCAAAGCGTCATTGGAAGCAGCTACATACCAGATGCCCTGGGGGGTAGAGTAGAGGGTAAGCCATCGTACCCGTCTTTTTCGTATCTAGCCAACTTGCTCTCAAGTTCCTCGATACGACTGACGAACATCAGGTGTTAAATATGGAACGAGTCAGGCTATGAAAATAACTTACTTGGCCATGTACATGCGCTTGTGTCCATGCTCGGGAACCCTGCAGTCCAAGCCACGCTTGGTGCAGTATTGGCAAGGAGTGGTCCCCGAACATCGAACTTTCTTCTTTCGACATGTGAGGCACCTACAAGGTTATCAGATGCACTGAGCTTAAAGCAAGGGACATGAGGCAGATGAAAGTGTGGGGAAGCCAATTTACTCACGCCAATGAGGCTTTACGTGCATCTTTACCCTCGTCGGAGGGCGCCGAACGCTTCCGAGCCATTGAGGGAGTTGGGTCCTCGGCGACGCGACTCATTGAGCAGGTCTAGGAATTCCACGTAGGAACAGGACAGTCTGGTTCAAGAGGTAACAAGCGCCTGGAGGATTTGACCGAGGATTTGGGCTGGAGCTGATCCGAAGAGCGCGGGGGGACTCAAGCATTGTTATTCCCTCGGGGAGAGTTCCCGGACTTTGATGGCAAAACTTCTCCACACGCTAATCCGATCACGTGAGGCTCTTCTCCATATTCCCCATGGTCCAGAGTGATAGACTCTAGCAGTAGTAGAAACCGTTTGAGGCTTTTAATGTGGGAGACCGGGCTCGTGGACCAATGGATCAAGCCCCCGCAAAATGGGTATAGGACGTTTTCCGGGTTGTGAGTAATCGTCGGCATTGGAGAATTGACTCGATCGAGGACAATCGTTGTTGGCAGGGAGTAACTGAAACCCAATATGTAGAAGACAATGCTTTTATTCGGCTGTTGTTTTGTGAAGCCGTTGGCGCACGGCATGGCCTATAAGTAAACGTCGAGTGTGTCCAATGCCTGGGCCCGGCATCGGACGGTATGACCGAAACGCCGGAGGTGCTTCCGATGCATACAAGACAATCCATGAATGTGTTTCACATCACAAAACATATCTGTGGGCTAGTGTTTCAAATAGATAGCATGTTTCTCCTGTGGTTTGATACCACGATCGAGTTGAACGCCAAGGCAAACAATCACTCTTGGCTATGCTAAAAACCATCAATCGCTGCCTCGCTTAGTCCATATTATATATCTCCCAAATTCACCAAAAATAATTATTTTAAGGCTATTCATATCTCGTAGCCTCACATCCTGGGCTCGCGAGGCTGCTGCATCATCGACGCAGCCATCTTGAGCCTATGCCTCGCCTCCGTTAACAGCTCCCATCTTGTATTCGTCAACGCGTCATCAACTATACTCAGCAGCCCAATGATCTTGTTCCGGTTTCCTACCACGCCAGCTTGGTTTTGGTGCAGATGGAAGGCTTTGATAGAATCTATCGTAGGAGGAATCATGATTTGAAGATAAGTCCGGAGGTCCTCGTGGCGATCACGCTTCAGCGTCTCGTAGTCCATGGTTGATGACATTGGAGTCTGCTCGGGGTGAGATCCCTGAGGGGTATTCGTTGCGCCTTGGTTTGAGCATGATTGGTCACTGGGTTCTGTAGCCATTGCTGGAATTCCAAAGGAGCTGGATGGGTATTGTAGATGATCAGGAAATGGCTCGATGTTTCCATCCTGCACGAATCCATATGCCCACAGCACCAAAGACGCATAGTAAAGCGCCCATGTTCTGACTAGTAATTTATCATTGCCAGCATCGTATTTAGGATATGTTGATGGGGAGAACACTGACTGCATACCACTTGCATCGTTTGTTGTGCCTCTCTTGGGCTCTTCTTGGAGAAGAATAAGTCGAATGAGCTGAAACGCATGGTAAACCCCGCCAATTGCTCCAGGTGATGCCACCCACTCCTTGATCTTGGCTTCTGTCCTTCTCCAGTCGACAGAAGAGACGGTGCGACCAAGAATCTGACGGACGCCAGCAAAGATGCAAAGCTCCGGCATGCTAATGTAGACAGTGATATGGCCTAAGTGGTAGAGCACCGTGCCTAGTGTTTCCATAGCATCACCATCATCGCTTCCACCTCTGCTGCTTAGCCCAAGTCTCTGCCAGTCAAAAGCAGCATGTTTAACGTGAGCTACACCGTCATCGTAGTCCTTCTTCCACCAGTCAAAAGCCCTCAGCAGCTTTGGTCGCCATCGTTCTTGAACACCCGGTATTGTGTCTGTTCCGAGAGTTGAACGATCCAGATCCCTTTGGTGCATCTGCCATGTCACAGACAACAGTGCTGCCAAGAGGGCTATCCTGCCAAAAGGACTTGTTCGCACTCGTTGTCCGTTGAGTGTTCGTTGTAATCCATCAAGGAAAGTGATCGGCGTGACCCCGTTCGCGTGGAGACTTGACTCCACGCAGCCGATCTCAGATGGGGAATCGGAGGACCACAGTGTGTTATCGCAGGGAAGCGGAAGTTTGATCTCATGAATTACCAGTGTGGGCGTGTGTCCAAACAGCGCGGCGTGGGTAGCGTCGATGATAAACGCAGCCAAGGCAGCTCGGCGCGTAGCTTCTTGAGCAATCCAATGATCCCACCATTTCTCGGGCGATGAATTAAACCCTGGTCTGTTCGGTCCAGGGAACAGTCTCGATGATCCCATCTTGGGACTGCCGAGAGGCGTCGGAACTCTGGAGACATAAGAAGACTGTTTGCCTGTGAGGGCACTCCCTCTGCGCATCAGGGATAGAGTCGTGGGGAAGTAGATATGAGCACGTTCGTGAAGAACTCGAGTGGCATTCATCTTCTCATACACCTCCAAGATCAGGAGTGTCTGTATAACCCATAGCTTTGCAGGCGGGTGAGAGTCGGCATGCATGAAAACTTGCCAACGTAGATTCCACGAGACAAAGGTGGTGAACTTTGATATTTTCTCCACGGTATCCTGCGAGGCCCCCTTCTTGTCGACCATAGACGCACCTATGATCAGAACAGCCAACAGCAGAAAGTCGTTGGCGGTCTCCGGTATAAACGTTGGGCGGTGGAGGATAGGTAGTTGATCGTGAAAGTTATCCCAGTACGAGTTGAGATAACGCTCGACGTTGACATGGCTGAGAACATGACTCTCAGCGTCAGTGTCGCTGCCAAAAATCTCATCTTTGATATCTGCTGCCGATCTGCTGCCGTGACGGCTAATCTCGTTAAATCTTTGCATCATGTAATGGAGTAATGACTGTCGCTTGTGTTCTGAAAGGCCGGTCTTCCCAAACTGAGATACATCCACCATTGGTGTCGCCATAGCCATGGGTTCTGACTGGAACCAGAGGCTGTTGATGGGTTCAACATAGGAGACACCCATCATTCCCGGCTGAGCCGCATAATCCGTACATAGTTGACCGAAATTATTCGAGTATCCTGCCATGCCGACATTACCAGGCATGAAGTTATAGTTAGAGCCTAGCCCTTGGCCAGTAAAGAGCCAGGTAGTGAATTCATCCGTACTAGAAGGTGAGAGTCCGAAGTGCTGTTCCTCCATGATCTGCTCAGTATTTGACGTCGGAATCCCGTTGGGTATCGTATAAGAATGATTGCGGCCCCGCTCTGGGCGACCGGTTATCTCGGGGCTGGTCAGAGGCATAGACATATCAGCCGGCGGCATCTGATCGATCCGGAAAGGTACAGAGCCCATTGTCTGTTTATCTGGTGATGATTCGCGGCTTCGCAGTTGTCGTTGGTCTGCATAGTAGCCACTCGCATCAGCCAGCTCGTCCCGTTGACCAGAATCTTGACGAGATAGCCCTCCCTCCATGCCGTACTGTTTCGAGTTGGGGTCAAGTTCAGATGCATCCATAGAGAGTCGTGTCGTTGAAGGCCGTCTCTCTTTTGCTGGCGTCTCCCTCGCCTCGTCCTGCGTATCACTCCAGGCTGAGCCGTCTTCGCTGAACGAATATCGCTCACCGCGCTGCCTCGGTAATCTAGAAAACTCCTTCTGAGGCCTTTGTGAAAGGCGGCCGTTGCCGTACTGCTGCACTTGGCGCTCGTGCCTCAATTTGTGACGCGCATAGAGATCTTTCCTGACAAAAGTAAAAGAGCAATCAGGATAATCACAGTAGTAAATCTCTTTGGGGGAATCTGCAATCGCGTCAGTACTGTAACCTTTTTACAGGGATAAATACTAACGATTGAGTTGATGCCTTTGGAGATGCTCGGCACGTGAGTATGTCCTCCCGCAGCCTTCGTGGGTGCATTGAAACTCCTTGCACGAAGCCTTGCGGCGTTTCTGGCGCGGGGGTGATGAAGGCATCACGGCTCGTGACCTGGTGTTTTGCCTCGGCTAGACGTGTCTCTGGCGATACGGTAGCTCTCCCCAAGGGCCGGTGTCAGGCTTCGAAGCAACCTTTGCGCGTTCCTTGACGCAAATTTCACCAGACGCGAAGACGTTTGAAACGGGATTGAACTCAATACCCCAAGGTCGATCCGAAATTCGAGATTATGGGGGTGAATGTGACCACGCCTCTTTCCTATCTGTCACCTGACAGACCAACCCATTCTCGGCTCACCTTTTCTGGTGTAACCATTGCCATCCCCGCGATTTCCCCGCCTCCAATTTGCGGGGGCTAGACTGATGATATAGGGTAGGCTACTTGACCTCGTTTCTATTTACACGCCATAAAGGGTATTGAAGCTTTAAGTAGGAAACTATGTGTGAAAAACATGGACTTTTAGTGTGGGTAGTTTGGTCAAAAATGGTACTCTCAAGTTTTGTTGATATTAGTTATTCAAACATGCGGATGGGTCGTGGCTGAAAGTCCGTTGTTAAGCCTTGAGTTAGAAATCTCTCGAAGCCAACCGTATTTGAATTTGCTGTATAAACTGTCCCCTTTGTAGAAGAACGATCCTTGTTATTAATTGGTCCCCTGACGAAACCAAGATCAGTTAAAGTTCCCAAGCAGGTGGGTGAATATAAAATCTACATTCGAAGCATATATTGAGAAATGTGTAATAATAATATAATGTTGTTATAAAAGAGGTGAAATATTTTGAAATAACTTAGAATAAGATAAAATTGCTTGAAGCTTAGGTGGACTAATAGTAATAAAACCTGGTGGTGTGCGGATTTTGTTCCAATCCACCTTGTAGGAACGAATGTTACTTTAGTATATAGCTAAATATAAACCAGAGTAAAATCTTGCAGGATCAAAATCAGGACACACTCAAGCGTTGTATTTTTATTGCTGGTGCTGAGATTCAAGCTACTGAGTTGGAAGAGCTCGATTGTAAACGTGTTTCCGAGGAAGTAGAGTTAAGGTAGGTGGCCAGTTGACTATGATAGTGCAAGGTGAAGGATCCTTGAGAGATATCAAGGATTGGTGTAGCTAAGTGTCTTGCTGGAATACTACATTTGTCTTGGATTATTCCACATTTTGCTAAGACATGACCCTAACATGTTTGGCGTGGAGTTCGATACCTCCAGTTATGTTCATAGGTGTAAGAAATTAAGAACCCGAGTGCGTTGGAGCATTATCACACCATGGAAGATCCGATCCTATCTGCCGGTCAATGCCCAAACATAGATTAGCTACAAGGTCAAGAACCATGTCCATGCCCAACTATCGAGCTTGGTCCTGAGTCTGTGACTTTAATGGTCCTGACTCTGAAGTGTTCAGGTCCAAAAGGATCCATGCCGTAGAAGCTGATAAAGATAAATACGAAAACGTGTTACGCAGACATTTATTTCTACACAGATTTGCCGAAGCTCATCGGTATAGAGATTCTCGAGTATCCAGTAAACCCAGTCTTTTATCTTTTGTATGTATCTACGGCTACTGTAATGTGCCCTCAAATCTCTCCGGTTTTCATTCTCATCGTCTAACAAACGTGACGTACAAATCCGACTGCATTGAGCTGAGACAAGAGACGTCAAATTTGGACCCCAAGTTCCCCAACTCTCGCATCGCGATGGATAAACAGCAGTCACCGCTTGAAACACGAAAAGGCACGAGCAAGTAAGAATTACGACTTGTCTCCCCCTAGATATTGTGAGCAGGGCTGTTTAGCTCGGCTTTAAGCTTCCCGTGGTGCCTATCAAACTCGAGAATTCTCTCGTGGTGCATGTAAGTGCGTCTTAGCCAAGAACTTCGAAGGTGGTCTAACTGCATCAGGCGTTTTGAGCCGCTGCTAAGCCCTTTGACAAGCGCCTGCTACATGCATCTGCAGCCATCAATCGTGAAAGCCGTTTTTCTTTTTCTTTGTTGGGGGCCAGCCCAGATTAATATTGACTTGGCCCTATCAAGTCACAGTTGGGTTGCTGTTAATATCCGAAAAACAAGATTCGTCGACATTCCTCCCGCTGCGGGCAGGCTTATAGCGGTCGGTTTGCTGATAGTGGAACGTTGCTGTGCGTCTAAATAGCTACGCGAGCTTATCTTGACGCGAATCCGCCTGACCTGGCTAGTCTTGGCCGAGCTTGAGAGCTCCAGCTGTACGTGATATGGGCGTATAGCTCCCGTTTTCCCGAGGTTGACGTCACTGGAGCTCTTGTAGGTTGGGTTTGAACGACAGACAGGCCTATATAGAGGTCAGCTCAAATACTTAAATAGCTTGTGTTGTCCTCATTTTATAACAATATTGTTTCTCTAGAACTCAAGCAGAATACGCAATTGTTCACTATAAACATCAAGGCTCTCATTATTATTAGTGTGGCTGTTGTCGTTTTCAAATCCTATCCTCCTGTACCTGGAAAGTGGTCGTCACCTTGACAGTTCGCGAGCCACCGACACCACTCACACCTTTGTGCTGTCCCATCCCCGTCAACTCCTCTTCGCTATCGTTATCCGCGCCCCTGTGCACGCTCCACGCCGAAACGCCTTTCTCAGCCGACGATCTACCATCGTAATGGTTCTCCCCAGCGTAAGCTGCCTGGCCGTCTCGCCCGTGGCCGTCCAGGTTGTCCTCCCGTGTGAATGTGGCGAGGCCAAAAAGATCGCCATGCTTATCGCCGCCGCTGTTGGTACCCCTTGAAGGCCTGAACCCCCCGGATGCCATTGGCTGATCTGTGTCGTGTAATTCAGACCGTCCCGATGTCGTTATGCCAAGCCTGCGGCAGAGTAATCGAAGCAAAGGCCTCAGCGTTGCCAAAGACCCGGCGGTGATAGCTAGGCCTTGTTCGGTTGTGGACCAGATGGCGATGTCGATTGTTGCCCCTGTTACGATGTGTTAGTTATGATTGACGCTCGATGGATGGCGTTGAGGGGCTCACATAAGAAGTCTGGGTTCTTGAAATCTTTAACGAAAGCGAAACGGACGACTACGGCTGAGCTTGCCCTGGATATTGTGAGCTGGAGCATATAATAATGAGCAAGGGTTACCAACACGCAGGCCATAGTCATGATGGGAATCAGAGCAAGTTTTGTCTTCCTTCCCATGTTGAGCTTAGCCACCAAGAACATTGGCAAAATAGCGCATGTGAAGTCCGAGATGACACTGAAGACGCTGTATAGGTATGTGAGGGCCATGATGACTTCGGGCTTGACGCATGTTCCGGGTTGATCTTTGTTCCAGAAGAAAGAGATGGGCGAGCACTGGAAGAGGGTGACAAAGAAGAAGACGACGCCGGTGCAGACGGTGATGGCCATGACGCCGTATATAATCCAGATGTCGAGCTTTCGGTTGGTGATGCGGAGGAGCAGGTAACCGATGGATATCTTGGAAGCTATCATTGTGAGACAGTACCATAGATAGCACCACCACCAGTACTTCATCGCTTCCGTAAAGTCGGCTGGGTCGAGATCCTCGCGGTGACGTCCGGTTCCATAATGAACTCCCATAAGGGCAGAAAAGCAGAATAGGAGAAATGTGACCTGGGATGGTGAGTGGGTGAGTGACATGTGTGTTAAGGGGTCAACGACTTACAAGAGCACAGCACATGCACCAATCATCAAAGCCGAAATTCTTGACGAGGCGCACACGAACATAGACACGTAACCCGAGTGCCAGCACGGAAGCAACAAGCAGCGTGTAACACACAGCCTGAAGCTCAGGACCTCTATTGGGGACAGCCATTACCAGAGGCTGAATCAAGACTCTCAGCTAGGCTGGAGTCATGGGAATAAGGAAGCGAAAAGGAACGAAGGAAGAAGGATTGACGATAAACGAAAGGATTCGAGACCCGAGAGGTGTGGGCCGCAGATATATGAGTTTTAAGCCCCGAGGGACCGGTAGCCCTCTCCAAACCAACAGCTCGGGTCCAACCCAGATTCGGAGCCGGTGACATGCTGGATGCTGCGTTATCCTACACTACGTGTGCACGTGGTCTGATGGAGGAAAAACCACCGAGTCCGATCTACAGGACTTGGGCAGCAATGCTTGCCATTCGCGACTCGTCCGGGTGGAACAATCAACCCCTAGGCAAGGTGTGCCCCTCGCCTCGGAGAGAAAGCAAAGAGCCCCCTGGCATTAGCTCAGATTACGTTGGAGTGAGTACGGAGTAGTCGTCTAGGTCTGTCACTGTGGAACCAGTTGCGCCCATTTGAGACTAGCCACCAGGGACTACTGTAGATCAGACTCTGGTGACCGAGAAACGGCTGTGGACTCCTCATTTCAGCAGCGCCGAGATTCTCCACCAGCCGTTGAGCGTTTTTCAGGGTCGATATGTCTCCGGACTTGGACGGTTGGTTTTCTCGTGCCGTGGGGGGCACTCAAGCGCCCGTAACTAGACAAGTTCTAATGAATATAGTCCACGGCAGTCAAAGCTTCCATTATCCGACGCTGGGCCGTGTGTCGACTTGACCTGCACTAGCATTTGTCAATTATCGTCGACCCTGCAAGATCGTCAATGACCCTGGTAATCGTGGAACCGGGCTGTCTGGCCGCGCTCATTACTGCCGCCCGAGCGGGCACTGATCTTCGTGTTGAGCCTCAGATTAGCCATAGGTCTTCCGCTCACTCTGATACTTTCCTCTTCTGTCTTGATAGCATTGCATTGCTTGTGGAGAGCACCACCGTCTAAAACATTCATATCTCGCTATAGCTAACCTGGCTTGCCTGGCCGCTCCGCCCTCGTTTCTAAGCATTGTGTAATGGCATGGCGAGGTCAGAAAATTGGCAGTTAAACCTTCATGCCCCAAAATTCAATCCTTCGTATTGTTCCGAGCCTCGGAGCTACGGAACAAAATCATGCAATAGCTTACAAGCCTATTTTTACTGTTTGTTTTGTCGAATTCCGTCCTTGTGGTTCCATGGGTCAACTCCATCAATCTGAAACAAAGTCTCGATCGACCTGTCCCTGTGCCCATCGTTTACAAACTTTACAAGGGAACACGATCAGCCGCGTGCACAAAACGCCGCCCCAGGTTTAAGTTTGACACGAGCTACATTTTTACGATAGCGAGAAGCCATTCACTAAGTCGAAATTTTGCCAGGGCTGAGAAATTAGCATCGCGGCGCTATAGCGTCCGGCTAAGCCGAATGCAACATACTACGGAAAATGGAAAAAGAAAGTTGAGACTTGGCCATAATTTTAATAGCGCCCAGGATCTAACATTGTCAGGGTGCTATTGAAACTATTGAAAGATCGCCCGGATGAAGCCATCAGGAAAATGTAACGATGCACGGGTATAGCCCAGAAATCAATTATTTCCTAGTAGGAGGACGCCAGGATAATATTGATACATGGACATTTTACCGTGATACTCTAGCGAACTGATCTCCCTCAAAGCAGATAAACATTAATGCACACACGTATTTTTCGACGAAGGATAAACAGTATGAATCTGCAGCCAGAATCTGTAGGGTACTTATACAAGCAGACTCTCTTGAACCCTTCTTCTTATACACATCCAGCGATAAGTACAGTTCCGTGCCAAAGTTCTGGTAATAGGGTGACCCGGAATATATAAAGTCGTCCCATTAACTACTACAAATATGAATATAGATAAAAGTATGAAGATTATATACCAATTTGGAGTTCTTTAATAAATCTTTAAAATAAAACTATTCATGAAGTTGAACAGAAACATTAGAATTAATTGTAGATTTCTAAGATCTCGGATTAAGGAAGGAAAGCAGGAAACTCTCAGAACTTCTACATACCTACCGTAGTTGTATTGAAAATTCTAGCAGTAGGTAACAACAAATGCGCTCAGTTGCAGATAATACATCTAGCTCACAACTTAGACAGTCAATGCCATACAACGAGGCTACTCAACACCAAAAAAGTCTTTATCACCGAGGCACATGGCGTCGACACTCCCCCGTATGCAATTTTGTCCCATACGTGGTCTGCTGAGGAGCTTATCCTTCAAGACGTCCAAAACTCCAGTACCTATGGCGGGCTATGGTCAGACGCTGAGGAACAGTCCTTCTGAACACTGTGCGTGAATAGGAGTAAGGGATTCAGCAAGATACTCCGAAACGTCGACTTGGCTGCACATGATGGACATCTGAACATCTGGATCGACACCTGCTGCATCGACAGAACAAGCAGCGCCGAACTGTTAGAGATCATTGACTCTGTGTATCAATATACCGCTCCTATACGATGAAAGCAAACCATCGTTCATCAGCTTGCATGAAGCTATTCTGGGAAAAGATAACGGCCAATCTCCCTCCGCTTGGTATTTGGAACCAGTGGCTGCCAATCAAAAGAATCAGACGTGGTGCCAGATCGTATTTTGCAATAAAGTTTCTTCTCTAGATATTGCCTTCTACCAGACAGTAGTGAGTGCCGAGGCGGGAAGGGTCATGTATAAGAACCTTTCGACTCGGGGCATACGCGGTAGAGACACGTCTCCCTGGGCCGTGGTGACTGAGCGCAACCGAACAAGAGGGTTGATACGTCGCTGTATGTCCTGTTACTAACAAACCAACAAGAGCCGGAGTCAGACCTGGAGGGCCAAAGAATACAGTAGGGTCATATCATACCATTATCAATATTGTCTAGCGAACAGTTAGAGAGCCTTGACTTCGACAGACATTTGCCGCCTCCACAGCATCACCTCGACTCCCGCCCAGAGAAGATATGGCAGACCTGTTCAGAGGAGGTGGCTAATGCTGTGGGAAGGTTGGCTGTTATAGACTGTATCGATGCAAGTATATTCCTCAGGACGAGTTTTGGCTCCGAGGCTCGGATCCGTTTATCGAGTGACAATGGTGTTTCTCTGGAGTCTGTCAATGATTGCTGCTTGAATAACTCACCCACTGGAGGCGCAGGAATGCGACTTGCTGTGCGAATTTTGTCAGGAGATGGTGGGATCCCTGATATGAACTGTATCGACACTTTGAAGGTTCTAAGAGGGAAAATAGATCATTTCTTATATTCCTCAAGACACAGTCGGACGGCTGAGGCAGCCGGTATCTATAGGGGCTACTCTCAGCCTCCCTGCAGGAGCCTTTGGCCTATTGCCGGTACATTTTGCTGCACCGTTTGGACACATAATATGCGAGCAAGCTCCTCTTGGAGTTGATGCCAAGACTCTCACAGACAAAGTAGATGGGCTCGTGTTGAATGCGCTACACATAGAAATCGCCAAAGAGCAGGACTAGTTGGTAAGAGCAATATAGAACTCGATGGGCACAAAACCAGGGTTCAGAGGCCGGAGTCCATGCATCATGTTCGAATCCCGGGGGCCGATCTTGAGATGGATGCACGTTGAAGTGAACAGCCAGTACTGGTTAGCCATCGAGGATCGCTTGAACTAAGGCGGCACTCGGGATTTTCTATGCCTGAGTCCAGAGAAAGAGACGCTGAAGCTCTGGATTGACCCTTTTGTAGGCATACCCTTGTGACATGATATGAGCGGAATGGACGGAGCTAGATGGCGATAAGTAGTATGGTTTTACAGAACATATTCAACAGATATTTAGAAGCTGGCCACAATGATCAAGATTTCAGATGTAGGACGATAGCTGTAGTGAAGAGTATGGCGTCGGCCGAGCACATGTCGGACCTATGGGTGCACGATTCGTATGCGGCGGTGGTCGATATACTGCTTGCAAAACCAGCTGCCGGCAATGCAACCCGTTAACCGATCAGTGTCCCCAAACAGGCAGAGTGCATAGAGAAACTACTGCAGAGTGACAGATTCACCTGGCGAATTCCCAATTTCTGGAAACGCCAAACATGGTTCAATAGCTTTCTGTCAGAATTTGGCTCCATAGCCTCGGGGCAAAGTAACCCGCGTGGCGTCTAACTCACGGTATATAGAAGCCCGGCGTGTCAAAGACCTTTTGATTTGCCGGCTCGAACAGGACTTGGAAACGGGGATTAGCCTGAGTTGGTGAGCGCCGCAGCCATGCATCCATGGGGCGGCTGTAGGCCCTGGCTGTCAAAGGCTAGATGTAACCCTCCCCCTCACTTGAACCATGCCCCCAAAGCGTGAAGGATTTGCTGAGAATATCGGGCTTTTTGGTGGCTTTAGCCGTAAAATGGGTGAACGAGGAAGAACAAGACAGAAGACGCACCGCTTGGGATGTAGAGAAATGACCCTGGATTGAAAGTCGGGAACGCCGGAATCAAAGAGCAAAACTGGACAGTAAAAACCCCCAATCAAGGTTGGGTGAGATGGGGGCCCCTTCCAGAATTAAGCATCACGATCGTGGTAACTTATTCGAGGGTATATAGCCCAAGACTGGGACGACACGAGTGGCATGTTCATAGATTTGAGTGGGTGCAGTAGCATTGAGAACTTACTCACGAACTACGCAATGTCTGCAATCGTCTGGGTGTGGTGCAGTCGTCAAGATATTGGGGGGAAACGTACCACCTGTTCCTGGACGTTGGCCGTTGTCATGACCAAGGCGGGGCACGCTGAAGATCATTCTAGTCAAGCTTGTCCAGAGCACACTAGAGTTGCATTTAGCCGGGGTAGACTGCAGATAAACAGCAGATGATGCTTCAACTACCCCGGATTCTCCACCTGTCATGGCGGGCAATCGGCCTAGAACCTGGGGAGGAGGGACAGCTCTGAATGGCCAGATGCATGCTGAAGCATCACCCGGTCCACTTACGATCGCGGCGAGCCATCCATCAGACCTGGTCTCGCATCCTCCCACCCCTCGCAGGATCTTCCACCAATGGCGTACATCAACTGCGATATAGCTTCACTAACACGACTCTCGACGGGCCGTCGATCCTAGTTTTGCGGCGGCTTCAACCGGATCCCGTCTTCGAGGGCTGGCTTCGCGGTGCGTGCTGCATGTAGACATGAGGAGAAGTATGCACATCCTTGCGCATAGTCAGTTGGAGCTCGTGGCCGATTACATATAACACGCGCTCTCTGCCACTCGCAACTCCGCTCAAGTAGTCCGCCGCTGCAAAGCAGAGAACTTATCAACAATGGCTACTGGAAAACAGTCCGGGGAGATCAATCCCCACATCGAGAGCACCGATGCTGGACTCGACCACCTCAAGAACGTAGACCTTCACGACAAGGCCCTCGCCAACGAAGCTCTCGAGGCCACCGCCGACGAGCACAGCTATGGCGTCTGGCAGGGTCTCAAGACGTACAAGCGTGCTGCCTTCTGGTCCATCCGTGAGCCCACCCTCGACTCTCAGAGCATCTTGGGCGTAGTAACTGACAGTTCAAAGTCATCTCAACGACCGTCGTCATGGAAGGCTACGACGTTACCCTCCTGAGCTCCTTCTACGGCTACCCACGATTCCGAGAGAAGTACGGCGTGTATCTCGACGCGGAGAACGGACACCAGATCTCGGCCAACTGGCAGCAGCGCTTCAACTGTCTCGGCGCTCTGGCCAACATCATCGGCGCTATGCTCAATGGCTGGGCGACTTCTAGATGGGGACATCGCGTGGTGCTCATCAGCGGTCTATTCTGGCTGTCTGCTTTCATCTTTGTCGTCTTCTTCGCCCCCAACATCGAGGTCCTGCTTGTCGGTCAATTCCTCTGCAACATCCCCTGGGGCATCTTTGCCACGACCGGTCCAGCCTACGCCGCTGAGGTAACTCCTCTGGCCATCCGAGGATACCTCACTGCCTATGTCAACCTATGCTGGTGCATCGGACAGTTCATCTCGGCCGGTGTGCTCAAGGGCCTTGTCGACAACCCTACGCAGTGGGGTTACAGAATCCCTTTTGCGGTCCAATGGGTCTGGCCTATTCCATTGGCTATCGCAGCATATCTTGCTCCTGAGTCGCCCTGGCATCTTGTCCGCACGAGCCAGCTTGAGAAGGCTAAGGAATCGCTCGAGAGATTGTCCAACCCTGAGCACAACATCAACTACGACAATGTCGTTGCTCTCATGGTCCACACCAACAAGCTTGAGATTGAGGAGCGATCCGGCACCTCGTATTGGGACTGCTTCCGCGGCAGCAACCTTCGCCGTACTGAGATCGCTTGCGTAGGCTTCCTCTCCCAGATCACCAACGGCGGTGCCCTTTGCTACAGCGGATCTTTCTTCTTCCAACAGACTGGTATCAGTGCTAGTGCGTCGTACGGTATTGCCCTGGGTGGAACCGGCATTGCCTTTGTGGGCACCATCATCTCTTGGTTCTACATTTACAAGTTCGGTCGACGAACCATCTGGCTCACAGGCTTCTCGCTTCTCGTTGTGATTCTCTGGCTGATCGGCTTTCTCGCCTTACCAACGCAGACAAAGCCGTTGGCCTGGGCGCAATCGATTCTTTGTGTGGTTTGGCTCGGAGCCTACTCCATGACCGTCGGTCCCATTATCTACACCATCGTGGCCGAGATCGGTTCGACTCGTCTGCGTACCCAGACTATCGTGCTGGCCCGTTCGACTTATTACGTTGGTAACATTATTTGCGGAGGTCTGCTGCAGCCAGAGATGTTGGCCCCTGGATCATGGAACCTAAAGGGCAAGACTGTAAGTCTTGGACGAGTTCGTAGGAGACGTCCATCATGCTAACCGATTACTCAGGCTTTCTTCTGGGCAGGTCTCGCCACACTGACTCTCCTCTGGGGATATTTCCGCCTATTCGAGACAAAGGACCGAACCTTTGGTGAGATGGACTACATGGTACGTGTTTTATCGAGTCAACAAAGAGCCCGACTAACAAACGCGAACAGTTCCAGAAGGGAATCTCAGCACGAAAGTCTTCCAAATATCATATTAACGAAGAAGAGGTCTTTATGGCTCACGAGAAGCCTGAGGCCGAGAAGAACTAATAAATTGGACTTGGGTTTTGCGATTGGAGGCCTCAGATTGTGCTGATCGTAGCCATCTTGACTTGGCGATGCTATTAGTTTCGCTCAATCGCCAATATTATTGTGCTTGATGATAGCCATTGGACATTCGTGTCTGAAACTGTGCTAAACTAATGACCAATCGAAGTCATAGCGGGGTGGATTGGTGAGACATTGGAGCCTGGATCAGCGCTTAATTTCGAGTCAGCAAACAACGGCCAAACTTGAGATGTCCTAACAGCATGCTTCGATCCGCATCGTAGTAATGGATGATAATCACGAAGGCTGCCCGTTACTCAAAAATGAAGTTGCATCACTCGTGTCTTGTTGTCTTTGGTAGCCTTTACCTACCAACGCATTCATTCTTTGTTCATCCGTCACCATTCATCCCTATTCAGGAACGGATCGATCGGCTTGAGGGCCAAGCGTCATCTTCTCCACTTTAAGGGGGGGGAGATAGGGCCCTTCATCCGCGGTTGCAGCTAACAATTTAGCGTCCATTCGAAGGGATGCCAAGGTATTCTCTGGCCTCGGCGAAGAATTGCTTGTTGCATGACGTGAGGTTGAACAGCAAAGACATCGAAACAAAGGCTGGCGAGATCTAGACGGCGTATTCAATGTCGGTGTCCACATACATCAAACTTCAAATTATATTCAATCTTTTGGCGCTTGGCCTCGTGTACAGAGATTGGTGAAATAGCGAGCAAGGAATTGAACCCCAGCATCAGATCCCAGTATTTCGCAAGCATTGGAGATTGGCTCAAGGATAAACTTTTACTGTACGTGTTTTAGTTTCATCCTTTGCACGTTGACTTGTCCACGCTTGTTTTGGGCTGCGTTGTTCCTTGCATAAGTCCCGCCACCACATTTGTGATTCAACGGCACCGTTGAGCTTTGAGTTCGGAATCTTGGAAAAGGGTTGATCAACGCAAGCAAAAGACGGGGCGGTATCAGATCTCAAAATGAAAGAAAGGATGATAGACCGGCATTGCATCCATATTTACGAAAAATAGTAACGCTCATCTCGATTATTTATCGACGATCACGTAAATAAGAAAATCACTATTTGGGTACGAAACAGGAGAAGCTGGGGTTGACGACCAATTAACACATCCGCTAGAGCTCGGCATGCTATTCTTAGCGGCTACAGCACCTAAAGCCGTCACTTAGTGGGCCAGCGTCGTAAGCAATTCCCCTGAAAAACCAGGAACTTGGTACAGGTCCCGACACGTGACGGGTCCACGCCCGCTGCAACCGCCCCTACCCAATCTCGCGTTCCGAAAGCAAAAAGCGTCTTACTTCATTCTTCATTCTTCATCTAGACATTTCTCATCCGTCCATCGTTTCCTTTTCGTCGTTTCTTCTCTTTTTGGATTCGACATTCTTACTTCCTCGTCACTCTCTTAACTGCCCCAACGGCTTCTTTCTTGTTCACCATTTCCGAATAACCACACTCCTTTGAATAGACTTAGCATCCGACCTGGTGTGACATTGTTCGACGTTGTACGAATCTACCCACACCGCTTATAGATACTTCCGATCATCAACAATCTGTAAGCCGTCACCATGAAGGTTTCCACTACCCTCGCTGCTGGTGCCCTCGTCATGGGCGTTGAGGCCAAGAACTACCTTGGTTTCAACTCGGGTGCCACCCTCGCCAACCGAGAGGCCAAGTTCAAGGCCGACTTCCAGGCCGAGTTCAAGACTGCCCAGAACCTCAAGACCGCCCCCGGCGACTTCAGCGCCGTCCGACTCTACACCAACATCCAGGCCTACTCCGAGGATGACCCCATCGAGGCTTTCGAGGCTGCCATTGACACCGAGACCCAGATCCTCCTTGGTGTCTGGACCTCCGGCACTGACAACATCGACAAGGAGATCAACGCCCTCAAGAAGGCCATCGAGAAGTACGGCACTGACCTGACCAACCTCATCATTGGTGTTTCCGTTGGTAGCGAGGATCTCTACCGTAACTCTGAGACCGGTGTCAAGAACAAGGGCGGTGTCGGTGTTCAGCCCGACGCCCTTGTTGACTTCATCAACGACTTCCGCAAGGCCTTCAAGAGCACCCCCATCTCCAAGATCCCCGTCGGCCACGTCGACACCTGGGACGTCTGGGGCAACGCCACCAACAAGGCTGTCCTCGACGCCATTGATTTCATCGGTGTGGATGAGTACCCCTACTATGAAACCGGCAAGGGCAACAGCATCGACAACGCTGGCAAGCTCTTCAAGAGGGCGTACGATGCCACCATCGCTGCCTCCGGTGGCAAGCCCGTCTGGGTCACTGAGACCGGATGGCCCTACAAGGGTCCTGACTGGGACGAGGGTATTCCTAGTGTGAAGAACGCCCAGAAGTACTGGCGCGACGTTGGCTGCAAGTACCTCTTCAACAAGACCCCCACCTTCTGGTACAACCTCCGTGACTCCAACCCCGACAACAAGATGAAGTTCGCCATTACCGAGAACCTCTCCACCGACCCTCTCTTCGACCTCTCTTGCGACAAGGTTGCCGATGATGAGGAGACCTCCAGCTCTGCCGTCGAGACAAAGACCAAGACCGCCACTGGTGCTGCCAAGTCCACTCACGCTTCTGACTCGACCATGGTTACTTCTACCGCCTCCGCTACTGGCAGCTCTGGAAAGGATGAGAAGGACGAGGACTCTACTGCCACTGCTACCGCCACCGCCTCCGGTTCTCACTCCAAGCCCACTTCTGACTCCGGCTCTGGATCCAGCTCCGGTTCTTCTGGCTCCGGCTCCGGCTCCGGCTCTGGTTCCGAGTCTGGCTCTGGTTCTTCTGGTTCCGGCTCTGGCTCCGAGTCTGGCTCTGGTTCTTCGGGTTCCGGCTCTGGCTCTTCCGGCTCCTCCAGCTCTGGCTCTGAGTCCGCCCCTGCTGAGACTCCTAGCACCATCACCAGCGGCGCCGCCACCTTCACCGTCTCTGCTGCGGCCCTTGCTTTCCTTGCCCTGTTTGCTCTGTAAATGTCCTAAATGGATCGTGGGTTGAAGGACGCCCATTAGCGTGTCTTTACTATTTCCTCGCGCCCGAGATCTGTTTGTATTAGTTTATGGGTAGACTACGGATAGACAAAGGTTGCTATTATTGCTTATAAGTTTCAAGAGTCTGAATAAGTGTGACCTATCTCGTGACTGCACCTCTTAGCTTTTTTTCATCTTGACAAGAGATAAAGTGTTTCTATTCGTCAAATCACTGAATTACATCAATTATATACTACGGTAGTCACTGAGGTCTTAAGCTCCAACGTTTCGTCTAAGTTGTGACAAGCTGGCAGAAGTGGATACCCATATGAAACCTTGTTTCACGCCAACTAACCCCAAGCTCGACCGTGATAGAAGAAGCTCCAAGACAAAAAGAAACAGCTCCATCCACAACTGGAGAGAGCGATATAAAGGGTCTGGCCGGGGATTGAACCCGGGACCTCTCGCATGCTATGCTATAGGGTTTTCCCTAAGCGAGAATCATACCACTAGACCACCAGACCGAACATGTTCTTGAACAGGTTGAATCAATCACGTGATTGCTTCGTGAATGTGGCTGTTGAGATTCGGCTGTATGTTGCAAGGTGAAGCAATTGGCGGCCTCTTAGAACGGACAATGTCGTAGACGGCCGCAATAAAGACAATGCCGAGTCTTGTGAAGCATCATAGG
Organism: Fusarium nurragi; assembly: GCA_012977755.1. Lineage (NCBI taxonomy): Eukaryota > Fungi > Ascomycota > Sordariomycetes > Hypocreales > Nectriaceae > Fusarium > Fusarium nurragi. Next base: position 31,344 of record JAALXI010000261.1, on the reverse strand, counting down.
CGCAACCCCACTGACCAGTCCGATGCGGAGCTTATCCCAGCCAAGAGATCGTGACGCCGAAAGCCAGAGTGCCGACAGGGTGGTTGGATGTCCATGTCTCTACTTATTGTATGTATGCTGCTGGGTGACATAATAGTTGGGGGCTGAGTGAACAAAGGATGCCATACCTTGAAGATCAACAACCCGAAAAGCCTTGGGATAATAACTGAGCCTCGTGATACGCAGAGAACCCTTCCACCAACCACACGCACTCAGCCATAGAGTTCTTCCAATCAGCCTTACCTGCACCCTTCCCTCCCAACGACACCCAGGCGGCCCGCCATTCGCCAGTGCTCTCGGGCCATTTACCTTAGCGGAGATCAGCCCTAAGGTAGCGGTTGTCTCAGTAGCTCAGCTCCCCCCGCCTCCATGAGGGAATTCGGTTCGAGATGGATGAGGCACCCAGCTCCAAGTGGCGTTTGCTGCGCAAGGATCTATTTGCTGGCGCGACGGCGTAGGTAGAGAGTCTGTATAAATACCCCTACAAGGCTCCGTGGCCATCCTCCCAAACCTCAACCGGGCCTCGTTATCTTCTGCATCATATCGCCTTTTCTGGACCCTTATCAATTCAGCATCGTCACCTCTTCAACAGCAACCATGGCCGCCGTTCAGCTCCAGACAGCGCCCCACCAGGTCGGCGTCTTCAAGAACTTCATCGCCAACCAGACCGAGACGCTCGTCCTCAAGGAAAAGGTCATGTCCCTCACGGGCGACAGCTTCGACATCAAGCTCGCCAATGGCCAGCCCATCCTCAAGGTCGAGGGCAAGGTGATGAGCATCTCGGGCCGCAAGAAGGTCTTTGACATGAACGGGAACCACCTGTTTTCCATCGTCAAGGAGCTCCTCCACATCCACGCAACTTATGTCGTGGAGGACCCCCAGGGCGTCAAGATCATGGAGGTCAAGAACAGCTTCAAGCGTGAGTCCTGCGCTCCTTCATAACTGCTTGCAGTATTTCTCACAACGTGTTTTTAGTCATTGGCTCCAAAGCCACAGCGACCTTCACCTCCAGCGACGGCACGGGGGAGGTTCTCGAGATGAAGGGCAGCTGGTTCGACTATGCTGCCGACATCTTCGACAAGTCGACCAACACCGTCGTCGCGCGCATCGATCGCAAGCTCCTCAGTGGCCGCGACGTTCTCTTCGGCCAGCAAACGTATGCGCTCATGGTCGCGCCCGGCGTTGACATGGCCTTAATGGCAGCGCTGTGTATCTGCATGGACGAGAAGAACAACGAGCAGTAGGCCCGAGGAATACTTTGAGAGAATGCGAGTGTGATACCCGGAGTGTGAGCGACGATCGGAGAGTAATGTTGGGAATGGACGAAACCTGCTTATAGTCTGCTATTGCTACGCTATTAGCGTATATGTATACGCATCCTAGGGAATTGACAAACAAGACTGATTTATGACTCGGTTGAGGAGACTCCGTATTCAGTGTGTAATGCAATCAGACGGACATTTGTTGGGAGGAGATTGAGAACATACCTGATATTGGTCTAGCACTGAATCAGCTACTAGCATCATATTTAACAAAGGGAAAAAATGTATATTTAGGGGAAAAAGACTATGCGACTCTACGCGGCTCGCTCGTCGTCGACGACGACCCTCACCACACGCATCGATTGCTAAGCTCACCACCCGCTAGCCCACGTCAAACCCGGATCTAAACATAAGCATAACTTAAGCAAAAAACCCAAAGAGCGACAAGCTTTCACATCAAGCTTTTTCTCCTCAAAAGCTTGACCGCGACAAGCAACTCTAGCCCTTGTCTGCTCGGCAATATTCGTGCCGGGTCATGCTCACAGTGATCTTCTCACCGTTCATGCAGGGGACGTTGATCTGCTCTTGTTTCCACCTGGTGAGGATTGGACAACCCCTTCGGCGGTGAATGCGCGAGGCCAGAAGTGGCCAAGTTGATTAGGGCGCAGTGTCGGGGTGAAGACGCCCGCTGAAGAACGGCGTGATATGCAGCAAAAACACTCAAATGTGTCGAGTTATTGCTGCGCTGCCAAGAGAAGTCGAGGGGGGCTGTGCAATGTTCGCTCAACCATCGTGCAACGCCAAGCGTGGAGACGGACAACTCATGCTTTTGGCCTCGGAGGATTGCTGTTGTTGATCACTCTCTCATTACTTGGCTAGTTATCTCTTTGTATCGCCCGTGGTTTTGTCATATAGCTGCTGCGATTTGGACATATCCCAGACCGTCCAACGCCTCTCAGCTCTCAGCTGTCAAAGCTGCAACATAGACTAAATATTCCCGAGGTTCAGTCCCAGACAATAAACGTCAACGACAGGGACTGCACAACAAAGAGGGTCCTGCAGTCCTTGGCTCTGTGCCGATAAGCGAAGGCGGCTGCTACTTGCAGTGTTAGTCTGTAATTCTTGCATCTTTAGTATGGCCTGACACCTGGCCATGCATGTGCCCAGATATGCACGCCGTTGACATCCAGACATGCACGCGCCAAAGATATCAATAAATTTCACCAAGAGGATTGAGCAACGCATGCCTGCTAATAAGCACGCCAAGTCGGATAAATACGAAACGGCTCTGGTATTGTACTACTTAGGTATCAATAAGTGAGAAATTCAACAACCTTTTTTCCTTGCCTGAACGGCTCTAATGTATTCCACAGAGAAATGGACGTAAACATGTCGTTATTCATAGCTCGTTTTTTTAACCGCTTAATCCTCATACACGTCCTCGTAGGTCTCCTCGTACTCCTCACGGGCTTCTTCAACAGCCTCTTGATCGCTACTGCTGGCGTCCGAGTCGGCAGCATCTGCCAGGGCTTCTTCGTACTCTTCACGCGCTTCTTGGACGTCCTCGCGATCGCTAGATGAGACTGAGTCTCCATCAGCATCGGTAGGAGGTAGAACAGCCGGAGGAGCATCCTGTGCGTAAGGATCGGCGTAGGGATCGTGGGGAGGAGGCTGGCTGTAATTGTAGACCGGAGCAGGAGCGGAGTGCTCCTTGTCGCTGTCGCTGTCGTTGAGCTCGTTGGCAATCAGGGCACCGCCTACAGCACCTACGGCGAGACCACCTGCGGCACCAAGAAGCATGCCGGAGCTGCCGCTCTTCTTCTTCTCTCCTTGACCGTAGGGGTTGTTGTCACCGTGACCGCGATCACCAAAGTTGCCCTCACCATGAGGAGCACCATATCCGCCAGGGGCGCCATAGGGAGAAGGAGCACCGTATCCGGGAGCACCTCCGTAGCCCGGAGCAGGGGATCCATAACCACCTGGAGCAGGAGATCCGTAGCCACCTGGGGCAGGGGATCCGTAACCACCACCATAGCCAGGAGCACCACCGTATCCACCAGGCGCGGGTGAACCATATCCACCAGGGGCACCAGGGTAGCCACGAGACCCGTCAGAAGGGTGAGACTCGTAGGGAGGACGAGAATCAGGAGGAGGAGGGGGAGGGGCGTGCTGAGGAGCCTCCCACTGAGTGCGACCAGTGGCCGTCTCAACATAGTACCATCGCTGGTGCGACTGATCGAACTGAGCAGTCCAACCTTGAGGCAGAGGAGGGCGATCGGAAGGAGGCTGGTAGGCGGGCTGAGGAGGGGGAGCACCGTATTGTTGTTGAGGGGCAGGAGAGCCGTACTGTTGAGGTGGAGGGGCACCGTACTGCTGAGGGGCAGGAGAGCCGTATTGCTGGGGAGGAGCAGGAGAACCGTACTGCTGGGGAGGAGGAGCACCGTATCCGCCGTCGCCGTAGGCGCGGTTGTCTGTGGTTGGAGAATTAGCTGATAAACCCGTTAAAATTGTTCAGCAGAAAAACTTACTGCTATGAGACTGCTGGGGAGGATAGGCCTGGTGAGATTCGTCCTTCTTCTCGTCCTTGTCACCGATACCAAGGTTCTCGAACTCCTTGGCGATCTTCTTGAAGAAAGACATGATGTGTGTGACTTCGAAATGAGAAATACGATGTCTTCTGAAAGGGGTTAAAGTTTGTGGGAGTGAAGGAAAAGAAAAGAGGGGAGGGGAGGTAGATGAGAGTGTGAAAAGTCGAAAGAAGGAGCGACCGGGTTCTGTTTATATAATTGTGGAAGGCCTGAGGTGTGAGGTGAGGTGTACCGTGTAAGGCGTGAGGTGAGGTCCATGCTTGGCAGGTGCCGACAGTGCATGAGTGGCGGAGCGAGACGTCTTACTGCTGAAAAAGGAAATAGCTCTGTGAATCGACCATGAATCACTGTGTGAAAATGGCTCAGGCTCCTTGTCAAGTACAGCAGAGGGATAATTTGATGCTATCGCACATGTTCAGAGCCGCCGCACAGGCCCGTCCGATGCCCGTTTACCCCCAACTCGAGCTTCCGGGACCAGCCAGTAACAATGCTACGACGTGGCCAATCAGTGGACCTCTAGTAGACCCCTACGGGCCGTTCCGGTGGGGCAACGCTTTGCTAAATGTCACCGGCTTGAAGCTTGCTTTACGCACGATGCTTCATGTTTGGCTTAGACGGGGACTGTTTTGTCCAAGTGTCAGTTAAGCTGGGTCACGATTTTATGAGCATTCAAGATGGCGGACTAGTAGTAAACACGTTCATGCTGGTATATGTTGGGCATAGAGCAGGGCTTGACAGGCACGGAAAAGCACGTCTCCACATGAAGGCGGCGTGGAGTCGACTGAAGGAGAATCCATCCAACTTATCCCTCATCTGGTCTGACAGTCGTCTCGATCGCTTGTGACAAGCTCGGAATCACTCACATTCAGCGTCTCAAGCGCTACAGCGCCCGCTCAATGTCCATAGATGCACATAGGCCAGGAGGAATATGGGGTACGTCTCGGTGTTGCAACACTACTGCGGTGGCGGAGCAAAGAATGCAAAGCTGTCATGATATGCAATTGCCTAAGTGTGAACAGCAACCGATAAGCATGCCTCAATCAAATGGCGACGTCTCACTGTGTCACAAACACAAGAAGCGAGAGGCCGCCCATGAGGGTGTCATGAAGAAGATGTCGTTCGGAGGTTGGTGATGGAGCCTTCTCGCGGGATTATGGAGGGGTTTCATGTCGTCTCACAATACTATTCCCTTCCATGTAACATCCATGAATGACCTGTGTTGACACCACGTCTGATGCTTGCGGTGAGGGGGAGGGGCTCTATGCATCGCCAAGACAATCCAGGTCCCTTGGCGTTCCATTTCCCTCTAGCGGCCTCCCAACCAAATACCTCCAGGGGGCGTTCAGGGGAGCTTCAGGGCTGGAGAATGGGGCCCGTCAGTTCCGGGGCACTTCCGCCAAGCCTGCCCCTCCATCCATCTATCACCGCGTCCCAGCCCAGCAGTGAGCAAGACAGGAAGCTAGATTCCATTGTGAGATTGAGGTGAGGCTGCGCTTTGGCTGCTGACCCATAGTTGTTTCTGCATCTGCTTCCTCCTGCATCTTCTTCTCTGTTCTCGTTTTCCTCCACGTCCAACTGCTAATTTACCTCCCACAGAGCAGATCAACATGTCCTACTATCCAGGTCAAGGATATCATGGCGATGGAGGAGGCGGCGGCTATGGATACGGTCCCCCCTCTGGGCCTCCCCCTCCTCAACAGCACTACGATGGCTATTCCGGAGGCCATTCCGGAGGCCAGAGATACCCTCCACCGCGATACCCTCCACCTCCTGGCCTCGACGCCTACGGCTATCCTCTCCCACAGGGCGCCCACGGTTATGCCCAACACGCTCGAGCCGGTCCGCCTCCCCCCTCTACGCCCCAGCAGTTCGGCCATGGAGCTCCCGAAGGCTATACTTTCCAATACTCCAACTGTACCGGTCGACGCAAGGCCCTTCTCATTGGTATCAACTACTTCAACCAGAACGGCGAGCTTCGCGGCTGCGTCAACGATGTTCACAACGTGTCGGCGTTCCTTGTTGAGCGCTATGGCTACAAGAGAGAGGATATGGTCATCTTGACTGATGATCAATCCAACCCTGTTATGATTCCTACCAGGGAAAACATCATTCGCGCCATGGGCTGGCTTGTGTCCAACGCCCAGCCCAACGACGCCCTGTTCCTCCACTATTCTGGTGAGTTCATGCGAGCCTTTACATGTGCGCTTTCTAACATGAGTTTCCCTAGGTCATGGTGGTCAGGTCGAAGATGCGGATGGCGACGAGGATGATGGTTGTGATGAATGCATCTATCCCGTTGATCACACCGAAGCTGGCCCCATTGTCGACGATGAGATTCACTACCGTGTCGTGAAGCCCTTGGGACAAGGTGTCCGTCTTACTGCCATTTTCGACTCGTGCCATTCCGCTACGGTCATGGATCTTCCGTATGTATACTCGACTAAGGGCGTCCTTAAAGAGCCCAACCTCGCCAAGGAAGCGGCATCCGGTATCTTGGACGCCTTCAAGGCATACTCTAGTGGAGATATGGCTGGCGCTGCTGGTTCCATCTTCAGTATGGCCAAGACCGCCTTTAGAGGCGACGACGCGTACGTGAAGACCAAGGAGACACGAACATCACCCGCCGACGTTATTATGTGGTCAGGAAGTAAAGACGACCAGACATCGTGAGTTGGTCCATTTCCTTGTAAGATCTTGCTAACAAAAGCTCCCAGGGCCGACGCCACTATCAACGCACAGGCTACCGGTGCCATGTCGTGGGCCTTCATCTCAGCAATTAAGGCAAATCCTAAGCAGAGCTATGTCGAGTTGCTCAACAGCATCCGCGATATCCTCGAGACAAAGTATACTCAGAAGCCACAACTGTCGAGCAGTCATCCTATTGGTAAGCAAATTCCTGTCCTAGCCGATACTAAATTGAACAGGATTCTGACATTCGCTTCCAGATACCGACCTCTTGTTTATCATGTAAGGTATGGAAGAAGACACCTTGGTGCTTTAACAAAGCGGGGGATGGATTCGAGCAGAGCATAAGCGCATGGATGGGCCAGCGCGATCCGCGACCTTTAACGATAAGAGCGTTATGAATGAGCATAAGAATGAACAACGCAAGATCCACAATGACAGTGAGTAGGTTGTTGACTCGCTTTCGCAAATGATGGCAGCCTGGCAAAAAGAAGCAGGCTACCCAGGCTCACAGACAGAAGCTTACCGGGAAGTGGAAAAGGCAAAAAGATGATTCAATCGTATCATTTGTATAGGAACAGCCCGATGCGGGGGTCGAACCCGCAACCTTGAGATTGTGTACTCATTTAAGAGTCTCACGCTCTACCGATTGAGCTAACCGGGCGTGGCTCGGTTTTGCTTATTGATGAATGCTGGAGTCGCAAATTCACATTATTCAGTACGCCCTTCTTGACAATTGGCGCGGGAACCGCCTGTTCCATGTATCATACACCTATGAAATTATCTTCAATTGCCTTTTTCCATGATATGAAAGTAGTCCGCCATGAATGATAAGCTAGATGAGGCAAGGTGATCTTGGTGGTATTGACGAGCCACCAGACTTTCTCTGTCTCGGCACTTTTCTCCATTGAAGCCTGACACTGAGAGAGTATCAATTAGTATTTGAGAGGGAGAGTGAAGAAATTACTCGTGCATCTATTGCTGGCAATACTTAATACTTTGCCAAGTTCTATTTAACGCAATCCATGACCCTTAGAGTAACAGTCGATGCTATACAATAGTTCCGACATCCAATCTAGACATACTCCTCAGCTAACAATAAACAAGAAGCTCTAACCTGAGTTGCCTTATACTCCTAAGTCGTCCCGTCTTGTTTGCTAAGTTTGTCCTAAAACAAAGGAAACTCAGTAATACACCGAGACACCCAAGCCCTCCTAATACTTTTATGCCGAAACCATCAAGAAAACTAAAGTAGCAGCCGAAAACCTAACCTCGCCCATTACTGGAACCAGTAGCGAATAAAAGAGGAATGATTTGCAAGTCTGCTGACTTGAGTAGTTTGCTCCTGTAGGTAAAAAAGCAAGCTCTCTTCCATGTAGATGATGACGATAGAAAAACTATCCTGATAACTTGATTATGAGTGATACGTTCTTTGCGTAGTCAAGTATCGCCAACCGACAGGTCTGTTGGACTAATTGTATTTATTTTGTCTTGTCTCTAACTCCGGTTTGGTCACTATTCTTTCAATAGACACGAATAGCCAAGCTTTTATGTCGGGACAGAGGTACCTGACATTTCTTCGTTGTATCTTTTTCAAACTAAGTAAAATTTGAACACGGATCTTAATCAACAAACTGTGGTGATCTCCATCGTGCTTATGCTGAAGACACTGAGTTTTCCTCCAGATTTTGACCTGCTCCGTTATTCAAATGTTCGTTCCGTCTTCAGTGGGTGTTTCTCCTAGGTAACCAATTCAAACCATACGTAGTGACGGACTAGGTTATAGTTCAGGAGCAGATAATATACCTCGAGATATAGTTTATGCATGAGGCTTTCCCATCTCCATGTACGCACAAACCTTGCCATAAAACTTTTGTATATTTAACCTCTATCTTTCCCTTTCTGCCATAAATTGTCTGTCCCTTGCATACATATTCGTTACTTGCTTCAATATCACAAAGAAAGTCTTCTGAACACCACATTCTACAGCCGCTGCGCTCCCTAGGCTTCTCATGGCGCCTCGCGATCCTCGACGAGAATACAAATGCCCAAGGCTGGGCCGGTTTCTGCCAGACCTCATGTCTGATGAGGTGGAGTTCCTCAAGATTCTGGATTGCGATTCGGCGCATGGGAAAATCATCAAGATGAGGATGAAAGGCCATCTTTATGCCATCAAATTCGTAAATACTGGTGCACGGCGGGCAAGACATGGCATCGGATGCTAACAGGGCTGTAGTTCGTTTATGAAGGTCCTGAGGTTAACTACGAGGAAGTATACGACGGGAAAGATAGGGCCATCTCTTGTTGCGATCCGTTTGACTGGCACTTCCCACCGTTCGACAACGAGTCTCGGGCATTTGCCAGGCTACAAGAAGTGGGCTGTGAACATCTCGCAGTCAAAGTATACGGCTACGCGTGTCTCACAGTCACCGAAATCGACAAGAAGCTTCGGGCATCAGGGTCAGATATCCTTATGTCCGATTACGAAAACGATGCCTATTGGGACGTGGCCAGGATGCATGGCATAGTCAAGGACTGGGTCGAGATGGCTGAATACCACGACGAGGAGCTACGGGGCAAATGGGACGAGATCAATCAAGTGATCCATTTTCCTAGTATGCTTGAAAATCTCCATGAGCTTCATAGAGTTGGTATCGTGGTGAGGGACCTACTGTCTTCTCAGTACGTCAACGGCACACTGGTTGATCTGAGCGTGGCATCTACCGTCCCTCACCCATTTGGCCCAAATCTCTCCGGGACAGGGAAAACCTCCCAGCCACTCTGGACCTATCAGAGCCTCGCAGCCTGGGATCTACACGCCTTTCAAGTCCGCATCATCGAGCGGTGGAACAAAGATTCTGAGAGATTCTTCGAGAATGTGCCTCGTCCTAAGGGTATGCCAAAGACGTGCACTCTAAAAGCATATATCCGGCCGAGTCACTCCAAACCCAAGCCGATGGGCCCTCATCTGCCGCTGCTGAACCATTTCAACCACAACTTGGAGATGGTGGAGGCTCCACGACATGATCCGCTTGACTTTTTAGTACATCGAGGGAAGCGAAGGACGTGAAACTGGACTGATCTGATTTTTCGAGGATCAAAATGGGGAGATTTAAGAGGTATGGGACGTTGGAAGGAGTGAGAAAGAAAAGGGCTACCCTGAATCATTCATAGATCTACAGTTTGCATGGCTTTGTTTCAGCAGGTAGTTTACAAGAAGAGAAAGTGGACTTGTGCTAGCATTACTGGTACCAAAGAACAACTCCAAGACATTGCCCCGTACTCAACCTCCATTATGCACTCCTCCCTCTCCCTGTATCAGTTCTCAATTTGAAATACATCAACATCCGCAACAATCAGGTTTCCTCATCTACAAATTCCACCAATCGGGGTCTCGCCGCAACTCTGCCCAACTAGGAAACTACCAGACACGCGAGACTGATATTGGAGGAGTTTTGTATTTGCTTATATGCAACCCTTATTGCGTGTGGCAAAGATCAACGGATCTTCATCTAGTGACTTTCACGACTAGATTCTTCCAAGACGAGGTGTATAAATCAACCCCACATCTCCCTTGCGACTGATCGATCCGACCTAGATGTGTGGCAGCTTTTTGATCGTCAAGCAAGATGAAGTTCACAAGTCTATTGGCTCTGGCAACTGCTTCGGCAGCACAGGCCTCTCAGCTCGCGTTTCCTGGAGCTGAGGGCTTTGGTAGAAATGCTGTTGGCGGTCGTCGAGGCGAGGTATACAAAGTGACAAATCTCAAGTGAGCCAAAACACACTCGGCTACTTGATCTGTAGTGATGATCTAACTAGCGAACAGTGACTCCGGAAAGGGCTCACTCCGAGATGCAGTATCGAAACCGAACCGCATTGTCGTCTTTGACGTCGGTGGCATCGTCGATATTTCGGACCGCATCGTCGTGTCTAAAAACATCTACATTGCTGGTCAAACTGCCCCTGGAGGAGTAAGTCCATATATTCTAGATCGCTTACTTTATGTGCTAACAAAAGCACAGGGAATTGTGGTTTACGGAAATGGCTGGTCTTTATCCAACGCCAACGACTCCATCGTGCGATACATCACGATCCGCATGGGAAGAGGCGGCACCTCCGGCAAAGACGCCATCACTATTGCCGACGGCAAAAACATCATCTTTGACCACGTCAGTGTCTCCTGGGGCAGAGACGAGACATTCTCCATCAACGGGGATGTTACAAATGTCACTATCCAGGACAGCATCATTGCCCAGGGCCTTGTCTCGCACTCGTGCGGTGGCTTGATGCAGACTGATGGCGGAGTCAGCTTGTTCCGCAACTTATACCTTGATAACAAGACACGCAACCCCAAAGTTAAGGGCGTTAACGATTTCCAGAACAACGTATGTAGACATGTTGGCTGTTTTGTATCACGCTCAAGCTCACTGCTCTATAGGTTATCTACAACTGGGGAGCAGGTGGTGGCTACATTGCTGGAGACAGCGAGGCTGACAGCTTCGTCAACATCATCAACAACTATTTTATATCTGGCCCTGATACTAGCGTCACTGCCTTTACGCGAGGAAATGGGTACTTCCATGCTTGTAGGTCTGACCATTCTTCTTACACATATGGATCACTGACCGTGTCGCGTAGATGTCAAGGACAACTTCTACGACTCCAACCGCAACGGAAAACTCGATGGTGCTGCCCTTTGCGAAAAGACCACCTGCTACTCAGACATGGACATTGTTGATACTCCATACGATTACCCAGGCCCAGCGTCTCTCACAGCACAAGAAGCTGTTGAAGCCGTGCTTAAAGGTGTCGGAAACTCACTTCGCAGAGACAGCGTCGACACTGCTCTTGTCGGCCAAGTTAAATCGTACGGCAAAGAAGGCAAGCAGATCTCGGACGAGAAAGAATTTGGCGGCGTTGGACAGATTGCCAGTGGCACTGCCCCCAAGGACTCAGACGGTGATGGAATTCCTGATGAGTGGGAGATCGAGAACGGTCTCGATCCCCAGGATGCTTCGGATGGCATCGATATTACGTCGAATGGTTATGCGAATCTTGAGAACTATGTAAACTCTCTTGTCTAGACATTCTTCCTTTTCGTATTTCAAAGCTTAACTCGAAGTCTTGGGTAAAATATATATGTGAAAGACGAACATGCCAGGTACAAGCGGGTAGTGATGATCGTGCTCATAGACATGCTTGTATGGTTTCATTCAGTCATTATATCACGTACCACATCGAAACCTCCCGTTGGTGCGTTTGATGTTTATCCGAATGTTTCTTTCAGGTGATCAATGCACGCGATGCATGATTTCGTTTCAAGATCCCAGACGACGTTCCATTGCTTCTGTTCCATGGCTATTAAGACCGCCGCTATATAGCCACCTAGTCAGTATTTAAGCACACAGTGACCGCCGTTTGTTGTGCAGTATTCAAGGCCTCCTTAAGACACCGAAAAAATGCACTTCAAAGACGTACTTTTCGCGCTTCAATGCGCCGGCGTGTCATGCTCCAGCCTGCGACCACCGATTGAGAAGCGCGCAACAACGGAAATCCCCTCAGACTCTTTCAATTCCCTCGAAACGTACTGGAATTATCTATATCCTTGGGGTCCCACGCACAATGGCGGCGCGCGGATGGACGAAGAGCACGTTTCCGTGGCTGACGGTGTCCTCACCTTGACCGCCGAGCCAAGAGACGACCAGGAAGATCCCATCCACTATCTCTCGGGGGCAATCCACGCCAAGTCCACCTTCGCTGTTTCTCCAGGCGGCGGGTATGACATCAGCGCCGAGTTCATCGCGCCCGTGGACAGAGGAACGTGGCCTGCGTTTTGGCTCAACGCGGCGAGCGGGTGGCCGCCCGAGATTGACATTGCCGAGTGGAAGGGCTCTGGAAAGATCTCCTTCAACACGTTCAATACTTCGGATGAGGTGACGGCGCTGGATAGAGATTACCCAAACCCTGGGGAGTGGCACTCTGTTCGTGCTGAGCTGCGCGATGAGAACGGCCATGATGTGAGGGTCAAGTTCTTCCTCGACGGTGTTGAGCAGACTACGCAGTATGGGCGGGATTACATTGGAGCAGGACTTCGTCTGTAAGTTGAGGTTGAAGAGTGCTATGGGGTGCTTTGGCTAATACACTGAAAGTATCGTTAACTATCAGACTGAGGGATCTTCTGGCTCGCCTGGCCCGACGACACGTACGTTATTTCGTTGACCGCATCTGAAGAATTGAACACTAATCTCAGCCACAGCGACAACTTTCCAGGTCCGAAATGTTGAGGTTATCAGCCTCAATTAGACAGTCCGGAGGAAAATGTTAGATTTAATTACTGCAGATATGTTATATCTCAACCTGCATTGATCAGAAACCCAGAGAAGCTGCTTCATATCTCTGCTACAATAGGATCATTTGTAAACCCCTGTGAGGCTCCGAACAGTTCTCATTCGGTCTTGTTAATCTTTCTGATACACTCCCACTATTCTCTCGATGCTCCATGACAATGAAAGGGCCCAAGATGGGATTCCCTCCAAGAATAAGTGGCGTGGAACTAGAAATTGCGTCTGTGACGCTATCAACTGACCTCCACTCTCACTCGTCAGAGAACATAAAAAATTCCAGAGACCAAAGGTGAGATGAGTTGTCCAAAGCGCAACATCATAGTCACCACGGGGCCTTAACGGTGTGAGACGACAGAAATGATCGACGACTGTAAAGCAGCTGGAATTATACGAAGTTAAAAGCACATATCGCTAAAACCACCAAGAACATAGTATGAAGTGCTCGTCACTGCGGTAAATATACAATACATCGTTGAACCATCTGAATAATCGCACCTCGCACCAAGTGAGTTAAATACACAGTCAACCATCCTCTTACACCGGACCGACAATCTCAGCACCAGCTGTCCGTCCATACACAACACACTCCAGCAGCGAAGATCCTCCCAAACGATTATCCCCATGAATACCGCCCGTGATCTCGCCCGCAGCAAACAAACCAGAAATAGGCACAAGTTTATTCCCGCTCTTCTTCAACACGCGGGCCTTCTCATCAATAGCTACTCCTCCCATGGTGAAATGCGTAATGGGAGTCACCCGACCGACGTAGATATGCTCGTTGCGGTTCTCTTCTCCGGCTTTAAGCGTCCAGCGGCCGCGCTGCGTACGGCCAAACTCATCGGCCACACCCTCGGCGACAGCGTTGGCGTATTTGTCGACAGCAGCAATTTGAGCGGGCTGTAGATCGCGCACCTTGACCTTCTTAAGGAGACCCTTCCACTCGTAAAAGCCGATGTGGTTGGCTGATGCTGCAGAAGCACCAGGGTCGAGAAGAATTGTGATATCCCACTGCTTGATAATGTCGTCGCCATCGGTAGCCGTCGGGAGCTTCATAATAGCGTCACTGACATGCTCGCGAGTCTCCATCTCGTTCACAAAACGAGAGCCTTCTGGTGAAAGAAGAATACCGCCTTCGCCACGGAGCATCTCGGCTGCGAGGAACTTGAGCATGGTGTTGGGGCTTGCGGGATCGACGAATCCTGTTGGATGAATCTGCACGCTGTCCATATCTAACAACTCAGCTCCCACAGATGTGAGAATATCGTGAGATCCTGGTCTCTCTTCGTTTGTCGAAGGGATTCCCTTTAGATCGGGGCGATAACGTGCTAGAAGACCCGTAGCATCACCGGCGAAGCCACCACTGGCGAACAGAACCGAGCCCTCGAGGTTGTGCTTCTGACCCTCCAACTCGTATTCAACACCTTTCACGACATCCTCCTCTTTCAGCAGCGCCTTGACTTCAGCATGGTTAGTTATGGAGAACTTGTTGTTCTCTTTGAGTTTGTTCAATAAAGCGATAATGATAGCGGCCCCGGGGGGTGTCTTTCCGGCACCGCGGTGTGTACGAGCAACGCTGTGGCCGCCAAGAGGTGCCACGACGCTGAGGTCTACACCGATCTCATCAACAAGCCAGTCGACGGCTGCTGCTGATTCGGTTGTGAGTTTGGTGACAAGGGCCTCGCGGTCAACGGGCGGTTGGCTGAGAAGAAACCGTGATCCGGCTGAGCGTACAGAATCGCTATAGAAGAGTGTATCACTTTCTATCCCAGCAGCGCGCTGATACTTGGTGCCCGCACCGTTGATGCCAGATGAAGCTTTGATGCTGTTACCACCAGGCTTAGGAGCGCGATCAAGCAGATGGACTGATGGTGCACCCCGCTGCAGAGCCTCGTACGATGCCGACAAACCCGCGAGACCGGAGCCGACCACAACCACGGGACGAAGAGTCGTAGATGAAGACATAGTCTTTGATAAAACAGAAGTAACAGTCGAAGAATGAAAGATACTTCCGTAGAGCATAGCAGTAAGGGCGACTGCAAAACCAATGCAAGAGAGGAACAGGATCTGCGGCCTGCTCATTGTCCAGCGAAGGATGCGAGGCATTGAAGTTTTATTGCGGAGGGTGGACCACGGGCGGTTATCGACGGTGTAGTCGCTTTATAGAGCATTATCTCAGCTCGGTGAGAGAGAGAGAGGCGGTCTCCAGCAGTTCTTGGGCGTTGGGCGATGGTGGACTGTTGTGGTCGTGGCTCACGGCCCATCAGGTGATGTTTGAACCATCGTACGATGGGTGAGAATCGCGTTTCTCCGATTTGAAAAGGGAAAAGAAGGTTTCGAGATGTTACGACGTATGATGCGATCGTATTGACACCAAAGGATCTCGAAAGACAAGATTAAGGTGTATCGGAATCTGACAATTGCCGTGTTCTTTTTTGGGTGCGGTGACGGTATCCGCCGGCCGGTCCCGGGACCCGGGATTCGGGATTCGGGCGGCCCCACTTTCGGGATAGGTAAGACGATAGAGAGCTGATTGTACCCGAGTGTGCAGCGCAGCAGAAGAACATGTGCTTGAAATGTGCCGAAACTTGGAATCTCAACGGGAATGAGATATCGGCGTAGGATGGGAAACCAGAGAAGACGATGAGACCCCTCAGACCTTGTGGCTGTCCCACAGTGTGGGGGACTCCGTATGGCGTCAATATCGGCATGCAAGATGAACCAGCGGAGTCCATGATCTATATAGCTGCTCCTACCAACACAGAAAAGATACTAGTGTGCTTGATGAAGCTTAGTCGGTAAACAAGCTAAATTTCTCCAGATTTCCTAGCCGGTGCTTTACATGTACACTTGAAATGTGCTCAGTATTGATCAGTCATTATAGATATATGTACATCCTTCAGTTAATTGTATCATATGATAACCACTTTATATAAGCCGCATTATTCCCTGCGGCAGCGGTTGTAAAGACAAGAACCAACGATCACCGGCGAAATGACCTTCCAAAACTCCTTCAATGCAGTAGACTACAACAGATGTTCACCCTATGGGGTACTCGTACCACTGTTTTATGAGAATCCAAATCGTAACGCGTGAAATGCAAACAAACTTTGTCTAAGCCAGGTTTTGCTCAGCCTTTTCGTGGCGGTGTGCCCGGCCCTCGTCGGACCAGGGGAAGTGGATGACGGGGACCTGGAAGAAGGAGTTGCTAAATGGAGTGTTAGTGACAATTACTTCTTGTGAGAGTATCAAGGGGGAACGCATACCTGCTGTCCTGGAGACCGGCGAGGGCATTGTACCAAGCCATGAACGCAGCCAAGAAGCCAAAGAATCCTGCAGCCTTCTGAAGAGCAAGCTGAGCAGTGTGGTTACCCATATCGTGGGCGTAGTTCTCGGTAGCAAGTAGGAGGAAGCAAATGTCGAGGAAGAAGAAGAGGAGGAAGAATGCAACGGTGGACCTGAGGGTGCAGATGAGGAGAAGGGTTGTGAAGATGAACCAGCCAGTCAGGAAGAAACCCATGACGGAGCCGGTATCACCCTCGTAGGGTCCATCGGCACCGAGAACGTTCCAAGTGGGTGTTTGGAGGAGACCGTAAGCAATCCAGAAGCCTCCGTATGATGATAGAGCAGTAGCACCGAATGTGTTTCCAACGGCCATTTCCCTAAGAATAATGTTAGGACATACTTAAAAAGCGACGGCAGAATGGATGATAGACATACCACATGCCAGCACAGAGCTGAACAAGACCTCCGTAACCAAAAGCTACAGGAATAGCAATGGCAGCGGAGGATTCACCGCGCACGTGCATGTTGATGCAGGACAAGACAAATGTGGTGAGAGCGAAAGCGCATAGTCCAAGAGGAGCTGGATTGGCAAACTTGCGGTGCTCCACAGGCTTCCAGAGACCGGGCTGCAGGGCACCTCCGAACGCAGGATGGATCGCCTGGGGATTGGCATAGAGATGCGGGTGAGCTTGTTGGTGAGCAGCAGTGGTTTGGCGCTCAAGGGTCTTGTCCGAGTCGTGAGGGTACTGGTCGTGTGAAGCCATTGCTATGTGCTGATGGGACTACGAAAGTCCACGGTAGTATCTGTAAGTGGGTGATGGATGCTGGACGGAACAAGGAACAGTCGTGGACACTTGTAGAGACAACAGTTGGCGATGATGTAAACAGCAGAGGAACCCAATATGCGACAGGTCTATGTAAACGTAAACGACGTGACCAAAGCAGTTATGAACAAGGTTAAAGCGTGAGATGAATGGCACGAGCAAGTGGCAACGGGAGAAGAGACGAGATTTATAAACAACGAGATACGGTACCAAATTAGGTTCTGGGGAGGGCCATGTCCTCGAGGTAAACCTGTGGAGTGATATGGATACTCAGGTGGAGTGACGGGTGGAGTGCCCCGACGAGAGGGCGTGGAGAGAGTGAGGTATCTTTTGGGGTCTTTTGAGTCTAGACTGGAAAAGGTTGAGGATGTGCCTACAAGGGGGGACATTGTGTGTGTAGTACTGCACCGTAGATATGCAGCAAAACTGGAGGGAAACGACATGATTGACATGTAAATCCCTTTGATTGGCATTCCCGATGATCGAACACACAGAAAAACCACTTTGGTTGTGAATAGCTTGCATTTGTTTGCGGTGGTCCATGATATAATGTGACATGACAAAAAAGGCACAGCGGCCCGGGCTCCTCTCCTGACAACGAAGACATTATTCCGGTACGAAACAACCAGAATCGTGAATACAAAGATCTTCTGATTGGCGCATGACTAGAGAAGAGGACCAAAAGTTCCCAGCAGCATAAAACCTCTGGAGAAGAGTAGTCTGCGGGGAAAACATCTAAACCCATGTCTGGGAGAGGAGGGACATGGTGATCTGCTTCACCACAGACACGTACGGCCGAAAGCACTCAGGAAATATGCCGTGCATGTGTTCATATCGCATCGGCCATTGACTTCCAGATGTTTCAAAGAGAACAGAGCGTATCGACAGGCGCGCATTACATATCGTCCGCATGCACGTGTGGTCCTAGCATGCATCTACATGTGGGTGCTGGGGGTCGTGCCTCAGTTTTGCGGAGAGGGAAGCTCGAGACGAGGGTATTTAACTAAGGGCGGTAAGTAAGTCATCTCGGGAATTGATATCGGCAGAGGCCTGTGAGATGAGGTTTTCTGGGGTTGTGGAAAGTGGTTGAGTCAATGAAGATCTTGACTATCTCTTGTCATGACTATTTTAGTTGGGCAACATATCCTTGAGTGACAAGGTAGCAGAAACCAGTATCTGGCAAGTCCTGAGCATCTACACTCTTCAGTAGCAACCTTCGCTGCTGAACTATAGATGCGCCAGCCATTGCAGACGGACAATTCTCTCCGCGCTGATGGCCCAAACGTCCAGTCTCGCGACCCCAATCTCATTGAAACAAGTCCACGAACGGGCTAAAACCCACAGCCCTTTACGCTCAACTTTCAGGGCGATCAACCAAGGCGCTTCACTTTCAAAAACGTGGAGAGCCACGCGAAATTGTCATTTAGCGCACTCCTAGCAGTGAAGATCCGCGTAAACGTGGTCCATATTTTAGGAGTGATAAAGACTCTTTGATCGCACGTGGTTTATTATTATTTATTCCACTACAGAACTTAGTTGCAAGCCGTGAGAGGGGGCCACAGCCTCTTCGATGTTAGCGGCAGGGGCACGCAGCCAAGATGGTGCACGATGGATTTTTTTCTTCCGACGGCTGCGGCCGAGATGCAAGAGAGCAGAAGGAAAACGACATGGGCAGAGCGGGCGTGGCTGTGAGGGGTACTCGCAGAGAATTGGAGAAGTTGTAAGCAGGGGGGTGTGTTGAACAAGTGGTTATGCCCATGACAGCATCACCCACAGGCAACCCGCACTGAGAATCTTCAACACACACTGCGCCAGAAAAATAAAGACAAGAAACCTGGAGAGGATTTAAACTTGAATTAAGAATCCTGGGGCGGATTCCGGGGTCTGGAGTACGTAGATCCGATTATTTCCCCAGAATCTCCAGGGCGATAGGACGCTGCGAGAGAAGTTCATGGACGATGGCCGAGGTGGGCCGGGACAGCATCAGCTTCGTCACAGATCCAAGAGGCGAGATCAAAAGACCCAGTTTATTTCACTCAGCGCCCGGCTCGTCGACGAGTTCGGTCGGTTATGCATATGCGCTGCTGAAAGAGACGTTGAGCTGGCTCGAGTAAGATGTCTGGACGACAAAGCCAAGAGTCGAAAGCTACGATCATGAAATCACTGTGACATAGGGGCCTTGAGGAGCAGCGTTTCGTTATGACAACAGCCAAGGCTTGACGTTGGCTTTCTCCAAGAGGCGTGAGCTAAAGGGGTAGGGTTCTCCTCATGTGAATTGGAGAAGTGTTTGTCTGGGCCAAGAGCGGGAATAGCGAGAGGAAAGAACTGATTCATCTCGGATGGATGACCCTGCATGCCCAGCAAAAAAAAACACAAAAAAAAGACAAGCCTCCAAGCCAGACCCTAACGGCAAGCTAGTTCGTGGAAATCACCAGAGAAGGGCACAAAAGGGCCGTTTGCTAATCCCTCCGAGTCTCGAATTTTAGCCCGGGCCCGTTCTACTTTAATGAGCAAAACCAGCTCGAGCCCTCCATCCTCGCTACCTCGGTTGTCAGTCGGCTATAAGACGGACCCCAAATTAGCTGCAGAGCCTCCAGTCCCCAGGGGTATCCGTGGCTTGGCAGCAGGCGGCTCTGGGAAGTGAAGATTGGGCAGGCATTTCCGACGATTGACATGAACAGGCTGAGTTGTCAAGATGCTGATGGCGAGCGTGGTGAATACGCCTCTCGCTGCAGAGTGGCCTTCAGGCTGTTTTCCAGAAGCAATAAGGCACAGGGATCTTCTCAGTGGCGTCCCGGCTCAGCGCGTGGTGCAGGAACCTATGCGATGACGCCACGCCTGACGAACCCCCAACTTCTATAGTTACTCCCCCCCACTGGGTTAAACTGTGTCCTCCTGTCATTTCATCTTCAGCACCAAAATTCTCATCAGCATAATAACGAGCATTGCCTCTGTTCTCAGCTTTTACTTGCAAATCTCGCTCCCAGCCCACACCGCACAACCATCACCGGCCCCAACGGAGGAGAGTCGCAGCAGAATTTGCCCCCCCCCCCTCATCATAACCTGACGGGTTCCACTATCATCCTTGATCGTATGAGCGAGGATCCACCACCACATTCCGCCTGCGGAAATGCCCATCATTCGTCCTGTCCGAGATGCCGATGCGACTCTTTGTTGGTATTTTAAGCTGGCCTGCGAGTTGCGGATCCGATGCAGTTTGAATCATAAGCACCGACAAAGAGCTCTCCCCTGAGATTCAGGACCAAGAGTTAACCTCCAAAGGCAGCCTCCTCACGCAGAACAGAGTTGTTCCCGCGCCTCCAGCCATGATGAATCTTGTTTTCCGATCACGGCCTTTTCCAAACCCTGCTCTCATCAATCTCGGACAGGACGAGCACAGGCCACGGCTACGCCAGCCAAGACAAGAAGAGCCGCGAGGGCCAAGCCAGCTAGGCAGGGATGAGATCTGCTGCCGCTCATCAAAAGGGTCCTGGATGGCAACCACGGCCGGGACGAAAGATGCCGCGTTGCCATTGATTGTTACAGACACCTCGTGGTCGCATATCGGACTTGAATACCCGTGTCCAATACGAGGCTCTGTTCTGCTTTGTTGAGTGGCTTTGAGCGTGTTGAGTGGAATCTCACTACTGGTTCTGCATTGTGATCGGTGGGCTGTTTGTTTATCCGTTGCAAGCGTTACCCCTGACTTGCTGCTGTAAGAACTTCTACAAGTGAAAACAGTTCACATCCCCTTTAGGCAAGTTCCTTTCCTCCGGCTTGTAGTTTGCTGCGACGCTTCGATATTGGGATACAACGTAACCCGGCGATATGGTAACCCTGGCTCTGCTCCCACCGAAGTTCAGCGTATGTTTCTTCAGTGCCTGCTCCTGAACATCGGATCAATTTTCTCTGTGCAAGTAAGGCCGTGTGTTCGGAAGGGTCGGGCTTGAGTAATCTCAGCTGGGCCTCGCTACAGAACACAACCGACGTTCCATGTTGTGCAAAAGATTGGTCAATCACAGAAGCCAGTGTTCGTTATGAGGCTCTGGTGAACAGTTCGTGCCGCCATCATGTCACTGCGGTTCCGCTCTGTATCGTTGGCGTTTACTGAGCCCTTTGAGTTGACACTTCCGCCAAGATCCCTAACGCTACTTGTCTAAAGTGCCATTCTATACCAGATTGTTCCCGTAATTATGCATTTGCCGCTCCGTGGTAGTTGAGCCTGGGCTTGCAAGTCGAGCTGCTGAGGACAAGTCAATGGGTAGCCTATCAAGACTACCCAAAAATTGATCGGTCCTCATGCCGAGAATCCCCAAGACGATACAAATCCAGCCAGTCCGGTTTTCGTTCATCGTAGTCAGCTACCAAAAGATTGTACCATCAGCCGACCATCAGTCGACCACCAGTGACCAGTTCATGAGGTTCCCCCTAATATGATACCAGTGACATTCCAACCAACCCAGAAAATGTAGTCTCGGGTCACTGGACTTTCCGTGAAGACAAAGATACATCTAGGTTCCGCAATCGTACCACTCGATCTGGGATTCGACGCGAGTCCCCATTCTATAAGCACTGACGTGTCGATGAGTCTGTCCCCATGGGGAGGAGCCCTAATACCGAACCGAGGGCACGCTTCTATCGAATCTGAATCTTGTCTCCAGATATAGCGTTTGCCACTCCGAGATACCCGAGCTCCACCCATCGCGGGCAGATTAGCTATGGATGCGTCTTGAATTATGTCGGGATACTTGTCACTGGGGACTCGGGGTACATACGTAGTGAAATAACGTCAACGTGTGGAGCGTAGAAGGGTTCGATAAAGATAGTTAGTTACTGAACAAGGCACACAAAAGTCGAATTTTGGAACTATTTGTCACACGGCCTAAACTTCTACTTCTGACCATTTCTTCCCCTAAGATGCGTGTCGAAGTGCATCACGATATTGTTACTGTAACCCTTGGAACGTTCAGAGTGGATAGTTCTATCATTTAGAGATGCAATACTTATTTAGAGACACAATACTTACAATTTATTTCCTATAACCCCCTTTGCCTTGTCACACTTACCTCATCCCGCACAAATTCCCTAATCAAGGGCGAACCTGTGACGCTCATTGTTGTAAATAGGCGGCTCAGGCTCAAATTCCACTGACAGCGGAGAGTCCATCATCAGCGTGGAGCCCCAGATCCAGTCGGGTTCATCACTCTCACCTACCGCTTGCTCCACGTCTGCCGGTATGCGAACCTCGGTCTCCTTCGACCAGCAAGTCAGAGCAGCCAGGATCTTGAGTAACTCCAGGGCATACTGAGCTGGGAAGCTTAATAGCACGCACAGGAAAATCGTGAAGTAGTTGTACTCGCCGCCTCTGGAACGTACACGCAGGGCCACGTCCAGAGCCACAAACATCTCGAACATCAACAGCACGCCACCAACGATGATCCAGAAGGACATTGCGTGGGTGAGACTTTCGTTGGAGTACGCAAGAGCAATGATGAAGGCGTCGTTGATTAGAGTGAACGAGAAAAGACCGTACAACCAGATGGTGTAGCAAGCCCAGGGGTACTTCTTGCACGCCTTGTGATGAAGCATTGATGCACTGAGACGCCAGGTACTGTGCGTTGTGCGGATGTACTCGCCCATGAATCCGAGGACAGATGGTACGTCCACTTGGACGGTTGCGTCAGGGACATCCTGGAACACAACAGTGCCGGCTTCCTGGAGAAAGTAACAATTAAAAAAGCAATGCTCATCTCCGTGCAGGGCGCCTTCTTGGGCATAGCAACTTGCGTTGTTCTCGAATTCGGACCTGAACTGCTGTTCGGCACTGTAGTAAGTGCGGAACAACACAGTCGAGCCACCAAAGACAGCAGAAGAATCCAGTGCATTGATGGCGCGGTTTTCATCAGCCAAGAGTCCGTAGTAGCATGATACGAGACATGCCCACAAAGTGCAGAAGACGTTACCAGACTTGCGTACAACCTTGGGCACAGCAACGGCAGCCACGGCGGGATGATCGAAAGGGGCCAACGTTGAGTGGAGGAAGCCTTTAGGCCAGTAGACGCCTTGGTCGGTCACCGCAGTCACCGGAGTTTCGATGGTGCTCAGAGCGTGGGCTATCAGACGACGTTTGTTAGCCTTGTTCACGGCACCAACGCTGATCTGAGTAGCAGCATACTTTGAGCGCAACTGACTCAGCTGGCTGTTTACCTGCCCCTGAGCCTCTGTACCGATAGTGACGACGTAGAGGTGCTGAGGGAGGTTCTCAAGAATGCTCTGCACACACTGCTCAAGATTGTGGTCACCTGGGCGAAGAATTGGAAGAATGACTGAGCAGTCCCCGTGCAACACTGCGGGTCTCTGACTAAGGACTGTCGGGTGGTAGATTCTACCGCCAACCTGGTTGATGGCGAACCTCGTCAAGCGGAACAGCAGAATGACGGCGAGGAAGACGATGCAGACTATCGAGCCTGGGTTGGTTATGGGTGAATCAAACATCTTGAATCAAGAGATTGGGTGAATGATCTCAATCCAAGAATGTAGTTGGTGAGGGCGTAAAAGTTGATCGAGACCAACTTGCTTGGGGAGAAGCTGAGAGCGTGGAGGGATTCCGGGACTTTATAGCCTTCCATATGTATGCGAAAACAGAGTTGTCCTCTGCTTAATGCGCGATACTGGAACAATAGCCATTGTTTCTTGGTTCCAGACTTTTCCAACCCTCCTCTGTCATTCCTTTAAGCTCTATAAGTCAGAACACAATGGCTTTGTACGTACCTGGCCTGTGCCACGAAGGTCTGATCGACGTGGTTGAATGCAATCAGGTTTCTGTACTAGGACTGTTACTCTCAAGTGTTTCAATAATCAATCGTAACGGAACCTAGACATAAGGGTCATTTCATAGTTCAAGGGTGTTGCTCTGTTAGTTCAATATCGGAGTCTTGCACGAACAAGGCCATTGCAGCTCCAAACTTGACTTGCTTCTACGGCGGGTACTCCTGACGGACGAGAGGGATAGAGAGCATCATGCTATACAAGGAAATGATGGAGGGTTTTGTGCTTTTTTCTTCTTTCTCTTTCTTTCTTTCCTATGTATGGCCCAGAAGATCTCAGAGATACTAGAATATGTGATCTCGATATCTTAGTTTGGCTTGAAACCTTATGCCGTGAGCTTTCGGGGTGGGTTAAAAATGCAGTGAAATTTAACTATAGTGTCTTGTAACGCATCCATTCTTACTCGGTCTTTGAATGTCTTCAGTAGTCTTTAGTAAACAGTCAAGACGTGATATACCGACAAGTACAGAGTTATTTAAGTTTAGAATTTTAAGTGGATATATTGATCTACCGAAGCCTTCAAAGATGTAACTTATGTGCAAGGGTGTAGGTGGGAGCGGGTAATGTTCCCCCGCTTTATCCCAGGCCGATATCTTAGCTTGATTGCCGCTCCGTCTCGCTTGTTAACGTATACGGAAGTCAAAAGGAGACTGGGCATTTGTTCAACGGGCAAGACTTGTTTGTTCTTTACTGCATACGTGATTAGCCCCGTCCATTGACCGCACGGTCAGCATAAATATTAATAATCAAGGCGACAACAATACTGTATACAGGTTAGGTTAGCAGCCATACCTAGGTAAAATGGCTGAAGCCCCGCGGGGGTTATGCGCCGCCAGCCGAAGCCAAGCATCATAAACAGGACCCGTTCTATCCCCGGACGCCATTTCCGGTCCTCGGGCTCCTACGTTAAGCCAAGCCGGGGTCATAAGAAGCACTTGGTTCCCTTTTTTCGGCCCAGATTTTAATCATGACTCCTCCATCCGCACTTACGGTCTTCTTATAGTGACCGCCTTCGTTGCCCAATTTACCGCAATTATGGGAGACGCGGACGAGAAGAAGACACCCCGGAACTCGGATCCGGAGACGGGTTCGGCTCGGAGAAGTCAAGACACTACTACTACTACTGAACAAGGCGATGTCGATGTCATCGCTCCGACACAGCAGATCCATCAGCAACTCTCGGGTCACGAGAAGGAGAATGGCGATATGTTTCCTCCCCAGACCAATATCCCACCACCGCCGCCCAATGGAGGCTATGGATGGGTATGTACAGCCTGTGTGGCAACCATCAACGCCCATACTTGGGGTCTCAATTCGAGTTACGGAGTCTTTCTCGCCCATTTCATCGCAAACAACACGTTCCCAGGTGCGACGTCTCTTCACTACGCCTTTGTCGGTTCCCTGAGCATCGCCTGTGCCATGCTTGTGTCCCCCCTGGCTACTCTCTGCGTTCGCGAATTCGGCACCAAACCCACTCTCTTCGGCGGCATCATTCTAGAAACCGCTAGTTTGATATGCGCCAGCTTTGCGACCAAGATTTACCAACTCTTCCTCACGCAGGGCGTTCTGTTCGGTCTGGGAATGGGCTTCCTCTTCGTACCCAGCGTTGGTATAGTTCCTCAATGGTTCACTACACGCCGATCTCTGGCGAACGGCATCTCCGCGGCTGGGTCAGGCCTTGGTGGCTTGTTATACTCCTTGGCAGCTGGAGCAATCATACGGAACATAAGTCTCGCATGGGCATATAGGATTCTCGGTATCCTTGTCTTTGTTGTCAACATCATCTGCACTATCCTTGTCAAGGACCGTAACAAGATCATAGGCTCTCGCCAGGTCCCCTTCGACCTCGGGCTCTTCAAACGCGTCGAGTTCAACCTGCTTCTCGGGTATGGCTGGTTCAGTATGCTGGGATATGTCGTCCTCATCTTCAGCTTGGCGAACTACGCCAACTTCATAGGCCTCGATGCTTCTCATGCGGCCATGGTCAGCGCCATCTTCAACCTGGGTCAGGCCACTGGCCGTCCTTTCATCGGATATTTCAGTGACCGCACAGGGCGCATCAACATGGCCTGTGCGACAACATGGATGGCCGCGATTCTCGTGTTTGCGATTTGGATCAACGCCAAATCATACGCACTCTTGCTTTTCTTCACTATTGTCGGAGGCGCAGTTGCCGGAACCTACTGGGCCACCGTCGGTCCAGTCACAGCCGAGGTTGTCGGTCTCGCCGACGTCCCTTCAGCGCTCAACCTGACGTGGCTCGTTATCAGCTTACCTTGTACGTTCAGCACACCGATTGCACTGCAGATCGTCGCAGGCACCGGAAAGTATATCGGGGCCCAGATCTTCGTGGGCATTATGTATCTCGCTGCGGGGTTGTGTTTATTCTTCCTCCGCGGATGGAAGATTGGAGAGCTTGCTGAGATCTCTCGTGCTACCAACGACGACCCAGAAGAGATTAGTCGAGTTAGGTCACACGCGAGCGGTGCTGTCAGCATCAAGAGCAGGAGAGTTGGTCGGAAGAAGATGATGGCTGAATGTTACAGGCCGGGCAAGGTATAGGGAAATTGGTTTTGCGCTCAGGATATAATGTTGCCCTTTTATCTATTCAAAAGTCAGCGTATATACGAATTTCAGGACAATGAATTTAGCGTAGGGTATATCAGCAAATACACCTAGCTGATGGAGCGACGACTACTTAACATATACGAGATGAAGGATGAACAGTACAGTGTCAAGACACAATCTACACCCCCTCACATGGCTGATACAATATCTTCAATTCGAGGTTTGTTGCAGTTTTTAGTGATCGTCGTTTACATGGACATAAGACAAAAAGATAAGGCTCAACTTATAGAACATCTATAAAAACATATGACTAATTTAGTTTTAGACAGTATAAAGATTGGCTTGCCGTGCCATGCGCTGTTGACGCACACAATCAACGTTCCCGTTGGAAAGTCTTATGTCTTAGACAATTCCCTTTGGAGTAACCCGACTTAACTCTTCAACGACATCCAATTATCTCGGGGATCGACTTGTTTCAAAGCAACTACCCAACCTACGATGTTATGCGTGTCATCAATCATGTGCCAGTTTCCCATGAGCCCACTCGCGCATAGGACACACGCTTTCACCCATCGCCGTTAACACTATCCCAGTCTGGCCCCCAAATCCAAAATTGACGTCAACCGGTACCACAGAGCCCCGGCTAAAAGTGAGGTTATCAAGTCTCAGGGCAAATGGGGCACTTGGTTGGAAGCTTACCCGGCATTGGGTTGCATTCTTCGCGGTATGGCCGAGCCTCGAATGTCACTCGGCCGCAGAGCCGCATCGGAATAAAGCTCGAGCTTCGGACCCGTTTCTGGTGCTCGGAAACACATGCCAGAAAGTATTAGTTTCGTGTTCTTATCAGAAATACTCGAATTATAGGTGAGTATCCAAAGTATCTTGTGTTCTGAGTCAACAATGCTAACTACATAGTTTGACCCAACATGTCCTCCGAAACAAAGATTTATTATTGGAAATGCGTTAGTGACACTGATTACTCGATCTTCTAAGGTACTTTTCAGGAACTAACGGCAGGCCAATAGTGTCAGTGTCTTCAGATTTGGAGCTGGGCTTTGTGTGGCAGGTGTTTGAACTGTCAGCATATACGATGCGATTCTTGTACTATTTCCACAAGTTAAGGGGTGGGGTTGTTTTAGAGAGATACGCATAAACCGACCAGAATGAGTTACTCGTGTTCGATAGTTGGTTTCATTGAGATCAGGGAACTTGTTATACGCTTACTATGAGTCTTTCAGTGCTATTCAGGATATAGCTTCGTGTAAGCGATTGTTGTGGTGTGGAGTGCGTTGAAGCTTCTACGAAACCAATACTTTATAAGAGACATCGTTTTTCTCGCACATCAATGGTAGCCTGACCAAACACTTCACTATCATAAAGATAAGATAAAGAATGCCATACCTGGAGTGATCTCTTTGTTCATCCCGGATTGACTTGTATTGATGAGACTAGGGTAGACACGTGATATGGCGTCGCAAAGGCTGGCCTCAACGCGTCTTTGGCCCCGCAAGATTCGCGACCTTCGACCTCACGTCATAAACTCCTGCTAAGCCCAAACTCATATGGAATCGTGAGCGACCTCGCGTCGTATTTGGCGCTCGGAGATGTGGATTTTGGAGAATTCCGAGGCCTTTGATGGTGAGTATCCGACTATTAAGCCTTGACGTGGCTAACTTGTCCCTAGGTCGAAGGCTGTGGTTGCGACCAGGGAAGACCTACTTGTTTGGCCGAACAGCCGCAGAACGTAAGGAATTCAGCTCGCAGATGGAGAGTTTCCAGCTCATAATTGTTATTTAGCTGGCCAATTGGCAATATCGCACAATACCATCTCGCGCAAGCACCTAACCATCACCGTCAGCCCTGTCGAAAAAGGCCAAGCGCATAATCCCACCAGCCGCTCCACGCTTACGATTGAAGATTTGGCGACAAAGATAGGAACAGTCATCAATGGAGAAAAGATCAAGGGCAAGAAGAAAGTGGTCGAGGGGAGCAAGGCTGAGTTTACTATGGGAAAATGCCCAAACAAGTTTTGGTAAGCTGTTTCATCCGTCTTCGTGTTACTCCGCTTACAGTCTGCAGCATCTCATGGGAGCCCGTCGTCTTCGCATTCTCCTTCACAAGCAAGGAGCTGCAAACGGATCCCCTGACCACACTTCGAAAAAGATTCGAGCAGCTTGACATCAAGCTCGTGACAGAATACGTCAATGCCACCACACACGTCGTGTCAAAGAAGCGAAATACTGCCAAAGGTCTCCAAGCCTTGATCAATGGCAAACATATAGTCACGGAGACCTTCCTCGATGCTGTGATGGAAGCCGGAAGTTTGGCAGATGGGGCTGAAATCACCGACCTTAGTCCTCTGGAACAGGACTTCAACCAAAACTGGCCTGATGCTCTGCAGCATTTGCCTCCAAGAGGCGGCGAACCTGTACAACATCCGGATTCAATGTATGCTCCAGATTCAAGACGACGGGACATCTTCGAAGGTTACACCTTCATTTTCTACGACAACGTCCAGTACAACAATTTGTTAGCACCTATTACTAATGGCGGCGGCAAGGCGTTACTACGGGACGTTGCGCCCGAAAAAACTTCAGTTGACGAATTTGTTCAATATGTCAAAAGTGTCGCTGGCGAGAAGGGCCTCGGTGCCTTTAATGACGGCAGCGAGGGCAAAGGTGTGGTAGTAGTTCGTTTCGTGCCCTCAAAGGGAGGCTCAGTCGATTGGTATGTCGAGTTTTTCAGAGCCGTGTCTCTCAGACTGGACCATCGCCCCATTGAGCAGAGCGAGTTCCTAGAGGCAATCCTCATCAAAGATGCGAGCATCCTTCGACGGCCTCTTGAGGTCGAGTCTTCGCCACAGAATACTCAGGAGCAACACCAAACTCATCAGGCAGCTGAAGTGCCAAACGGCACCCAACAGCCAACCACACAGGTTCAGACATCACAATCGGCCGAAGAGTCACAGCCCGCTCCTCGACGAGGACGAACTAGGAGAACGGTGAAGAGGCGATTCGCGGGATTTGATGACGATGTTGATGTGGATATGGACGATACTCCTGCGACATCGGTGACCTCAAATCAACCTGCAGCCCAGGCAGCGGCCCCGGCGGCGACACAAGCGCAAGGAGATGAAGATGGATTGTTCGTTTCGCAAGAACCAGACGTTCCCCCAGAAACGCAACCATCTGGTAACACTCGGTCGTCGCAGAGGAAAAGACGAGCTTCGCCATTGCCTGAAGATGATCTCATGGATGGCATGACCACTGCGGCAGAAAGGTTCAAGCGCCAGCGGATAGAACGAGGTGAAGACCTGGACGAGCCAGCTGAGCAGATGGAAACCCAATCAGCCGAGATGGCCCCAGAGCCAAAGAGGAAAATCAAGAAAGAATTTGACATCTTGGCACTTGCTGCTCAAAACAAAGAGGAGGAAGAGGCCCGCGCCCGAGCTGAGAAGGAAGATCTGGCGAACCTACCTGACGATGTTGATCTCTCTGAAATTCGCAGACTCAATATCGTAGAGGAGATAGAGATACGGCAACCTACCCACGGCCGGACCCGAGAACAGGACATCCGTGACGGGCGATGGGATCCCAAGTGGAACGGGATGAAGAACTTCAAGAAATTCAGACAACGAGGAGAGGCCACAGGTCGACAGCCAGCAAGAACCATTGTGCCCTTAACGCAAGTCAAGACAAAAGAGTTCGGCGTTGGAGACGACTACTGGCTTGAGGATGAAGCGACAGACCGGAGGAAGAGGAACCCAAGCCAGCCTCCAGGAGCAGAGTCGCAGCCTTCAGCTCCAGCCCCGGCTTCATCGCGTACACAGAAAAGAACAATCGCTACCGTTCTATCTGACAGCAGCGACGATGAGAAAAATCAGGCCTCGCAGCGATCATCCGCGCCAGCAACACGCACACGAGGGGCGCAAGCAGCAGCGTCACAAACGCAGTCCCAAGTCAAGACGAAGAGCCAGTCATCTCGAAATACTAGCCAGGGAAGCAAGCGAGCTGCAGCAGAGCCTGCTGCTGGACAGCAGCCTCCGAAGCGCACTCGGCAGACGAGGATGGCCATAGGGATCGCGGATAGTGATGATAGTGACGATGAGCTCAAGTTTCGATTTGGAAAGAGACGGTAAAGGCCGATCTCTATGGGGTATCTCTCTAAGTAATGTACATCTATCTGTTCCAAAAGGAGCATCTATGGCGCAAACAGCATGGTCTAATACATGTCAAAATTCTTTCTCCCGTAACATGAATGCGCTAGTAGTCTGCGTCTCTGTGATCCAAGTCGATTCCTAACAACGATTGGCTAATCCATCTGGTCCATCTTGCTCTCAGCGCCTTCAGATTCTTCAACAAGAAGGCCTACTAGACACGCAGACAGCATTGTCTCGTAATTGACCCAGGGGTGCACCTCGCCGAACAGTTTAGTGCCATCACGTCCAGCACCACGCAACAGCTCAGGGACACCGCCGGGATGAAAGTCGGCATATGGCGAAACATTGTACACTTTGCCGTTGAGCGCCATCCAAGCATCCTTGCCCTTGCGACCTGTCATGCGTTTCAGCATGGACGGAGTTACGCGCAAGTAAGGTGTTTGAGGCTCAACACCGCGGAGGTCGGCATTGGATCCAGATATGCGAGCCCAGTCAAGAGGAGAGTGTCCTGGGGTTAGGAGGACCTTGCGGTTGGGTTTGCTAGGCTTGGAAGAGTGTGTAGGTGGCGGCGCCAGGCCACCTGATATCGGAGGACCTCGGTTCGGGACAGGACCACGAGCTCGTTGAGGTGAGTTTGCGGCGGGAAACTGTGAGAGCGATGGCAGGCGGCCGGCCGATAGGCTAGAGGATGTCGGAGGAGGGAGACGTCCCGGAGCCGGAGGCGGGGGCATCATTGAAGACAGATTCGGAGAGGGAGCGGGACCC